>JABFPB010000849.1:0-30775 GCA_022817645.1 Ceratoteleas bidentatus
ATTATAGTAACCTCATTTAGTTTGGTTATTTTATAATTATACAAAACTAACAAAACTAACGAAACTAACAAAACAAACGAAACTAACAAAACTAACGAAACTAACAAAACTAACGAAACTAACGAAACTAACAAAACATTTGGTTTATTTAGCCAACAATTTGTCTATTTCAAACATTTTTCTGAGTGGCCATATTTTGTAAAATAGGAAAATAAAAACGCAAACGTAGCAGGTTTTTTGTCAAAACCATTGATTTAAGTCTGGTAATTATCTGGAGAAAATGTAACTGACATCTGAACAGTATACAATGATATTTTATGATGAAATTTAATCGTTAAACAGCATTACAATTTCATCAAGACTATTACCACTCTTGAATAGTCTGATAACAGTTTGGTAACTATCTAACTACTGTCAGACAATATCTACATATCAGATTGTTTGAATATTTATATTTGCTGTTATAAAGTTAATTCAAATTCAAAAGTTGGCCTCACTTAAGGCGAAGTTGAAAGTCTACTGCAATGGAGTTAAGAAGTTTGCTTGAAGTAAAATTTCGTTAACATATTTTTCAATGAACTGACCAGAGTGAGATTCTGTCATTATGGGTGAAGACTCTTAGTTATAAGTTTATCTTTACAAGTTTATCTTTACAACTTTTAATTGTAACTCACCGAATATTAGATAATACGAGCTTACATTCCACAAAGACTATTCCCCCTTTATACATAATTTTGGACTGAAAAAAGCATTTGTTCGTATTTAAAAAAAGGTTTACAGTTTGTGAAACTACAATATGTATAACTGCAATATTTTTCATGGAATGTAATCTCCCGTTATTGAAGAATCGGTGGGTTATAACTGAAATATGAAAGGATAAACTTGTAAATGATAAATCAAAAAGATACTAACTCCGTTATTTCAGACTTGAAACAGACCTTCCAAAGCCAGATTATATACTTATGGGAGAACATGTCTAGACAACAATGAAATTTTACTTTATTTTTTTTTTTTAGTGAAAAGAATCACAAAAATGAATTATTTTCGAAAATGGCCGAATATTTTCCAAACTTTTTTACACATACATACTCCTCTAAAGTGCACCCAGAGAAAAATAGATTATACAAATAATCAAGTATGTCCAATTTTTATGTACAATTTAAGCATTATTAATGTATAGTTAATGTATAATTTTTGTTCATGGGCAGAAGCTTGCTTTTGGTTACAATAAAATAATTATCCATCATTTTTCATTAAACATTTTTTTTATTAAACTCCGTTTCACCAGAACTTGAAGCCCCCTTAATAAATGTCTACTTCGATTTCTTTCTTCAGATTCCTCCACACATTACCGCCCTCTTCTCCAAGTCTAAAGCATTTCAATAAATATCGAACAATCTCATCCCAACAAACATCCTCTCTAAAGCAGCCCCTCAGATCGATCGAAACACATTGTTCACCTCGGACAAAGATCCAAAGGCGAATCCACCCCCCCCCCCAAATGAACCCGCGGGCGATCCGCAACAGCAGATTAAAACCGTCGTAAATCGCAGGCACTTCTCGAGCAAACTCGGCCCACGTGCGGCACAATGCGTCCGAAAACGGATTGTGCCGCGCATTCCCCAAAACAAATTCACCTCGGCCCGCGTGATATAATGCCGCTGTCCGACTTGAAAAGCCGTCCATCCCGCATCGATTGCGCTCCGATGACCTTAGAGCGCCATCTGGCGGGCGACACGCGTCCCGGAAATCGGGAAGGGACAATGCTCGGTCGGATGACCGCGCGGCTGTAAATTCCGGGCTGATCGATGCGCCGAACGTCGCGATTTACGGTCCCCGGGCCAACTTTTGACAAGTTGGACCTTAACTTCGCGGTAATGGAATCCGAGCTGCGATTGAGAGCTCGTGCCGCGGATCAGCCGATGAAGTCGTTCGATTAATTCGCCCTTGGCGGCGCGACTAATGAAATATCTGGCGGGACGAGTGATTTATGAAGGTCCGAAAGGGTCGGGCTTTTTGGCTCCAAAACGGGGTTTTGGCAAGCGAGGGCAGTGGGGACATTTTCAGATGTTGAAGGCAGTTTTTACAAGCGCAAAAAGTATGATAAAATAAATCCTAAGTAAAAAAAGTATGAGGAAACAGTATGATAAAGTATATGATCAAAAAGTATGAACAAAAATATGAACAAAGGTCTGACCAAAAAGTATTATTAAAAGTCTTAACAAAAAGCATGAAAAAAGTATGATCAAAAAGTATGAACAAGTAGTATGATCAAAAGTGTGAGCAACAAATATGAATAAAAGTATGATCAAGAAGTATGAACCAAAGGTATGATCAAAAAGTATGAACCAAAGGTATAATCAAGAAGTATGAACCAAAGGTATGATAAAAAAGTATGAACCAAAGATATGATCAAAAAGTATGAACCAAAGGTATGATAAAAAAGTATGAACCAAAGATATGATCAAAAAGTATGAACCAAAGGTATGATCACTAAAAGTATTAACAAAAAGTAGGACAAAGTTATCTTAACTTAAATAAGTAAAATATTCCAATGTAAGATTTGTTGACAAAAAGACGGAGTGACATCAATATTCCAACATTTTTATTAACAGTATGGTATAAAATCACCTTTATTAAGTCATCTTTACCTACAGATTTTGTCTCAGTCTAGAACTGAGGCAAATCAAAAGGAGGGACGATTGGGTCAAATATTGAAAACGGTTTTGAGGTTCCACCGCGATGGTACAATGAAAATGAAGGTCCCTTTATACAATCCCTTCGGACCGAGTGAATGGCCTTTCCGAAATCATTCTCATTATACTAAGCTGCTTAAATGGAACTTTTCCTACACGAACTTCCATTATGTTTCGTCGATTTGAGCGCTTTATATAGATTCCAATAAAACCGCCCGGGCCATTATTATAGCCATAATCATTTTCCTGCGGCGCTTGTGGCGAGAAGTGATTTTGACTGAAGCTACGTATCGCCACACAAAGGTCGCGCGAAATATTTGTACCCGAATGTCGACGCGCTGAGTTGCGCGCCATCTGTTTTCACTTTGCTCGTGATTGTTGATTTTGCGGCGAGTCCCGCGCCCCTTTTTTACTGCCGCAAAACTCCAGAAACCGAACGAAAATACGCTTACTTCGGGGATCCCGGGAACGCAGTTATGTTCTCTGACGAATATTGGATGCGAAATTATTCGCAGTTTTCGACGAGGAAAGTATTTACATAACCGTATTCGTACTTCAGATAGGCTGAAGTTGGAGTAGGCATGATCTAGTTAGCCAATAAATGCATAGCAGCGCCACCTATGCATTCGAAGTGACCCAGAGTTCTATTTACGCACAATCGTTCTGCTCTGCAATCGTCCAAGCACCTTACACGCGAATTCATGGTTCATAACACTCCAATCTCGTCAATAAAATTACAATTAGCAGACCCGACATCAATACGTTTAGCCTCGCGCAAATCGAGTATTGCGTCAAGTCGTTACGACACGGATATTCGCGAAAGCGTTGCGGAGCAATTACTCCCTGCGAATAGGCGAACGGAAACGACAGTCGGAGCGAATTCCTTTTAATGACACCAAAAGAGTATAAATGAGAAAATCCATCATAACCTCACTTCCTACAAATCATTTCCTTTACAGATAGTGACAAAATCGGAATCAGTCTTTCTCATTATAAATCTCGAATTCTCAAATTAGTTAAAAACTGTTATTCGAAATATACCCAAATTATCTTACTGATTAAATCATGCCTCGTATAGATGGCGACCCAATCGCAATGTTTTTTTACATTTTAAATCTCAAATTAGTTAAAATCTGTGAAAATGGGTATAAGGCAGCATTTTGTAATTAGAAATATACCCGTCTTAACCTCTCTTAAAATTACTTCTCGTGCAGATGGCGCCCCAATCGCACCGAGTACATCTTTCCCAATTTACAACCGAAATTGATTGGGAACGGTGAAAATGAGTCTCACGTAAAAGTATCTACATGAAGCCATCTCTGATGCTCGAAAAACAATCACCTTGGTACCGGTGGATTTGTTTTTTCGCGGTCGGATGAATACGGACGATAATTGGATTTGGCGGGAGAGCCGCGCGGACGGTCGAAAAAGCGCGGGTTTTCTGCGCCGAGCTCGCAATCTTGTGCAATTATGCAAATCACGGGATCGCTGCTAAATTACATCCGCCGCGCGACATCCCCGTCGAACTTCGCGCGAATCCTCGCGGCCCAGATGGCGCGCGAAAAATACGTTCGCCTCGTTTGTTCATCGCCGCCACGCAATCACGAATGCAAACGAGCGTTTTTCCTGCGAAGGACGGCCATACTGTCACTGGCGCTGGCGTGCGTGACTTTTCGGACAATTCGTGTCCTTGCAGGATAAATCATCGTCAATGTTTTTTGGTTTCTTTTTCAGCCAAATTAAGAGTGTGTATGGTAAAATCGATAATTTTCCTTGCCGCGATGAAACTAACGATGTTTTACTGGTTACTTTAACACACTGGCAGTTGCTTTAAAAATGACGAGAATGTATATGAAATATATATATAGTACAATTGACCAATACGACTACTTCGTATTGATCAATTAAGTATAAAATAACTGCGCAGATATCTTTCTAGTAACTGCCAATAGTTATTTACAGAAAACGCTAGATATGCGTATTTTTTCGGTTTCGTGCAGAGAATGGCCGGAGATTCGCCGCTTTTTTGGCGATTCGGAGAAACGGCTTCTTTCAATCATTCTCCACGACTTCCAAACTTTTTGGAGCTTCGAAATGCGGTTGATTATGACTTTTTTGATGATTTCGAGGCCCATTTGGAGGGTTTTTATCGATTTTCACCGCAATCCACGGATTTCGCTAGATAATGCGTATTTTACGGTTTCTTGCACAATGGTCGGAGATTCGCGGTTTTGAAATAAGAAATCTCTTAAGATATTTTATATTTCAAAAAATAAGAATATCTCATGATATTTCTTATAGTTCTAGAACATTGGTAAGGATTAACGATAATATGTACCTAAGATATTGTGTTGCAGAAGAAAACACATGTCACAATAAAAACTGAAAAATCTCGAAACACTTCAAGAAAGTCAATAAGAAGACAGTTTTTCCCGCGTAGGCGCTCTCGCAAAGAAAACAATCAGCATTATCGGAACATTCCGGGAATGCTGCGCGTTATGACTACGCCTCATTGGGCTCCCCACTTCCCGGCCACTTATCTATTAATACCCGTTTTTCTCTATGCGCCCATTTATAACGCTCTCAAGTGCTGGATTTATTGCGTTTGCGCCTTTCCCGCGGACCAATATTCCGACGAAAATCATGCACTCGAAACAACTTAAGCGCTTCAATAAATCCTCGTTAGCGGATTAAAAACATTCACCGCTACGAACCTAACCTACAAATCCGTCAGCCGCTAACCCCCCTCCCACCCCTATTTGGCGGCAGATGTTGCTGAGTCACAATGACCACTGTTCCCAAACTTCGCGATCTCTCGTTGTCGTTCCCATTATACTTGTGACGCTTCGCAGGAACAGCCGGGTTATTTCGAAATTAGCTAAAAAACGGCGCGATTGTGTTGCCGGTGATACGTTTCGTGCTGCGGGAACGGGGGGAGGGGCGAGGGGGGCACAACTTAGTGACCGAGTGTCTTCAAAGGAAGTCGACTCCTTGACGTTGCAGCAGATCCAAATCTATTCCCGGCTTAACAATGGACCACAGTTTCAAACTCGGCACACCGACGCAGGCAGTTCGAGTTAATGCGAGCGCTGAATGGCGGCACACTCGTACACCCGCAACCACGCCAAAAAGGCCCTTTATAATACAAAGGTTAACGTGTCGTAGGGCTCGGCATGAAATTTACATTGCGTATTTACATTAGCAACTATTTCGAGGTAATATAGCGAGCGCTTAATGGCGGATTCATTTGTTCGGATATGTTTCAGAAATGTGGATGATAGTAAGAAGGTATTTAAAACGAAAAAATATGGATCGTATGAGAAGCTTGAGTTAGCCTTGAAATTCTATAGTTGCGTGAATTTCTATAGTTTTATAGTGATATAAATATTGTAAAAATGTAAAAAGGGAATTTATGATATTGTAAAAACGTATGACGCAGTTGTAGAATTACGTCTGAAATTAAAATGTTAAATATTAAGTGTTGTAAAATGTTGTAAAAGGTCGTGTGACGTATGAAACTGTATGAAAACGGTGTATTCAAGTTAGCTTTTCCATGTAATGTCATTCATTTTGTAATCTACTCTTGTTGATATGATGTATTCATTAAAGTTTAGTTAAATGAATTCATCAGAATAAATAAGAGGCTGTTGTCGCTTTCAAGCTTGAAAAGTTACACTTTTAAAGTGCATCCGTAATTTAATTATAATACCAGATTTAACAATGTTTCAACTAACAGCACAAACTTACAACAAACATCTTTTTAAAGATGTTTTTCTTCCATTGAAGTTTCTACGTCAATGTACTTTTTTCGTGAAAGCTAAAACGTGTAATAATTTTTGTTACATTTAATGATAATAGATTAAAAAAGTTACCCAAAACTCTAACGATTGATTTATTTCGTAAAATTACATGTACAAATTCCTCTTTCCTCATTCCCATGACATGCAGTTCACCATTACCTTCGCTGGTATCAGTTCGATTTTTCCCTCTGCACCTTAACCTCAAAAGTTCCTGTTCAATACGTTCGATGTTGTTAACTGGACGAGAAAAGGAAAACACGACAATTACAGCAATTACGGAATCGCACGTGAGTTCGAAAAGTTGAGAAGTCGAGCGTACCACGCTGCAGTCTGGTTTCGTTCGGCGCGAGCAAAAAGGCGCGCTATTTAAACTTGGCTTAATTTTAATTACAAAGCTCACTTCAATCTTCGTTTAATCGTCGAAAGTACGAAAACCGGGCCGTCCCCGTTTAACGTTTAATTAAAATGAAGCAGAAACAAAGTTTATGGAAGCGTTGCGAGCGCCAACGTCTTTGTCGGATGGTCAGGCGATCGACCTTTTAATCGACTCATTTTTCCCGCGCAAACTCTAAACGCCTTTCGCCCGCGTCGCGGCGCATTACCGAGCGCTAATTAACGAGCGTTATTGCCCGAAAAACACTTTGCCTGGTTTCACGAAACTCGGCACTCTTACGCCACGCTGGCTCACCAAAGCGCGAAGCAGCTCAAGGGATTCAAGCGTTGGCAGATCTGATAAACAAAAGCGAACGCAGCGGTGACCTTCGAGAGTTGTTCCGAAGAAAAGTCGGCGAAACAAACAAAACGATTGACCGCAAACGAGGATTACACCCTTTCCCCGCGAAACCTCTGCGATAAACGTAAACAGCGAGCGAAAAACAAGGCTGTTGACAAACAAAGGACCACCCGCGAGCCGTAAACACGGCTTGACAAGTCGAAAAACAAACAGAAGCAGTGTTGTCGTGTTTACCAACAACTGCCTTTGATGCTCGCGAGCGAACCAAAGTCGGAAACAACAAACAAAAACAGCGCGATGCGTTCGCAGACAAGCCACGCTGTTTTTGGACTTGGAATGTTTGGAATTCGCAGAGGGCATTGTTATGGATTATCCGGCTTTGTATTAAAGGTTATCGATGTTTAGGCAATGCGATAGGATCGTCAACTGTTTGCGGAGAAAAACGATAGCCTCGCGAAAACCACTCCTTCAGCCTACATCCCTTCGATTCCCATCGGTATGTCTGTTATTATAGGCTATGTGGCTGGGGCCCTAGGGCGCACTGTAATAGACAAAAATTATCGATCCCGAGGGGCACGTCCACGTCAAGTGCTCTTCTGCGAATGAACGCGAATCAAATTAGCATATATTTCGTGCGTCCCTGCGGACGGTGTATCTACTGTTTGTATATATATACACTATCGTCGTGGGAGGGGGGAATTAATGCGCTTGTATTCTCGCTAAGGTCAACAGATAAACCGCGACGGCGTTTCGAAAAAAAATTGAATAATCGCGACAGCCGAGCTTGTTTTGATTTAAATAATCACGTGGGCGGGTTCAGAAAACAGTGAGCGATTGCGGAATGAGGAGACGTGGGTTCGAATCCCACCTGGGATGACTGGAATTTTCGTCGGAAAAAATCGACGGTGGTTGGATTCGATCGGACGGTTGTTTTGGAATCGCGACAGATCGGGGAATCCCACGGAAAAGCGCGAGTGGCCTTATCGTACAGCGGAATGGACATGTTGGGCGTAAGCACTTAATTAGTGACGAGCGACGGTTCGGGGACAACGGCTTTGCGCGCGTTTACGGCTAATCTCTCGTGTGTACGAATTGTTGATTGGCAATCGGAATTCGCTGATTCGGTAAGGCATGATGACTGATCGCTCACAAAGATGCGGCGACTGAATTGGAAAATGAGAGTCGTAATCGGACACTGCATCACGATAAACGAGATTCAAAGCAAACAAGAGGAATTCGTTGTTTGAATGCGACATCCGGATCGACGAAATGTCTCATTAAGGTGTGATATGGAATGGACGGAAGTTCGGCCATTTCACGCCAAAGGTTATTATGTTTCTATGTTTATTGGATTACCTACCCAGTCATAATTATTTCCACATTTCACCGACAATTGTTCAACGAATGCGGACGCTTTTTTGCCGTAATTCTAATTCGGTTTGTATGTAAATTTGTGTCTTGTGTATTAATTTACATGTAAAATAACTTTCGGTCGCGCCGTATGCTTTAAAAACGTAACAATACGCGTGGTTGCGTCGGAACGCATCTTCTCGTAACCGAAGCCGTGTTTAATTATTTCAGCTGCATATTTCGGGCGGAGAGCACGCGCGCTTTTTTGCATTTATTACAATTACAAATGCAAAAGGCCGACACGCCTGCGTCGCGCAGTTGCGCCAACCGTTTTTCCCGGTGAATTATTGTTAAACTCGCGGCGCGCGCTCGTGCTGACGAGATTACAGCGTTCGTGCATTTGGAACAGATAATTGTTAATAATTGCATTACAGTGTCTCCCGCGAACGTCTCGACGAGCGAACGAATATAATCTGAGTCAGTGCGCCGGAAACGCGAGCGCGAGACAAGGTCTTTGATAAAGACTTCCTTGTTCTATTTCCGGATGAAATAGGAAAAAATACATCTCCCTTACGCTCGGACAACGGTTATTTCATCGCAATAAATGTCGCGCGAAAATAACGAGAATGAAAATCGCGGGAGAAAGAGCGCCACGCGAACATTGCAGTTATAACTTGCGCGAAATATGCCGTGGAAATTGCAAATCGAGAATAGCGATTTTGAGAGGCGTGTATTGACGAGACTAAAATCGAATTTTGCGGGAATGGTGCCATTTTGGAAAATTACATTTTGGAAACCTACTTTTATGTTTGATATAAACTTGTTTTAGAGAAAACGATGCTTCTTAGTGACAGCACGAAAAGTTTTCTTTAACATCGTTTACTTTATTACATGATAAAATAAAGAACATGTTGCACCAAAGTAGGATCTCTTGAAATTGCATTATTCATGTTGGTACTCTTACAATTTTATTAAGCTAATATTAACTAATAAACTCACTTTGGGTTGATGAAACGAATTGGGCCACGTAGTCGAAATTTTATTATGATTAAAGATATGGCGCAAAGTTACAATTAACAAATTGAAGTTAGTTTACATTAATATTAAAAATGTTTTAATATTAAAAATTGAAATTGAATTAAATGAATCACAATTTAATTTTGTTCGTTCTGCGTGCGAAAATTCACACGCAGACGTCGCTTTTGGACCACTCCCATCCTCCCAAATCCCCCCTAAACGACGCGGTTTAATTAAATTTTAATTAAAATCCCTCCTTGCGACCTTTTTTCCATAATGTTCGTTAATTACGACGCTCGTTAAACCACGCGGTTAATTAATTTTTGTTGTTGAATTTATCGTTGAATTATGTCGTCGCAACTGCATCCGACAAGAAATCGTCACGTATGATTTAACGCGAGCCGAGTTTTTCATTATAATGGCCCGTAATAAGTCGTAATGTCGTCATATATCACGCTGCCTCTTTTTGTGTCACGCCCTTGAATGGACGCGAAATTCAAAAGTACGTTGGCATTACGGGAGGTGGCGGGTCGCGGTTCTAACATGTAAGACGATAGTTCAAATCTCGAATTGGGAAGTCTCTTTCTTTGATTTATTTCGTCCAACTCAACATTTAAAATTGAAAATATGTCCAAATAAACTATATCTTCTATAATTAAACAAAGAACTTTTTTTTCATAAAACAATTGAGAATGAAAACCGATCTCTAAATACTCTAAGAGATATTCACTTGGATCCAAAATTTATACATTCTTCGGTTACATTCTTCGATTACAAAATCTCCGGACAAAATCAAGAAAGTTTTTCTTGACCCAAGAAGTTTCTTCTTACGGTGAAGAAAACCTTAGTTCGAATCTCGATGACGGATATTTTTCTCGTGAAAAGATCACGCATTTCATCGGAACAGCGGATCCGTAAAACGTGCGATACATTTCCAAGATAACGACATGTCGTAATAGCCGATCTTCGCGAAGATATACTCGCTCTCTGCAGTGAATCACGCGGTGAATCGTCCGTGCGCCTACGTGTTCCTCTCCGCGCAGTGACGATCATGACTGATCACTCGGCGCTTATTCAACTGCCAGTTCGACAACGAAATGACGCACACGCAATGTCCGGTTTATTTCGCGACTTGAATTGGACGTTTACCGAAAAATAAACAAAATAAAAGTCGCTGTGTGTTCGGCGATCCGTATCGCCACGACAGAAAAATTGGTACAAATAGTAACTCAATGGAGAATTGAGATTGGACGGATAGATTGAATCTGGATTTGCGCGACAATACTGTTTCCTTTCAAGTTAATAATGTAGTCAGTTTAATACGATGATCGAAATGAAGAATCGTTTGAAATGGCGAATTCAATTAGATGTCGGTTATTTTAAAAAAGAAATATTAATTGGAGCCATTATTTTCATTTTAATTTATTCGTTCGACCTGATGGACTATAGTTCAAATTCGATTGTATGAAAGGTCAGTGTAATACATTTTTGTTTGTATTTTGCTTCGGTCGATAGCATGTAATTTAATTGTCTCGACACGTAAATGTCAAATCCTAACCATTTTTCCACAATTTTTAAAATAATCTTGTAAATTTCAGTCTGCCTCGCTCGAGCACGCCGGATAAATATTACACAAGCATGAATATTTTTTCGTACAGATCGATAACATGCAATTGTTTAAACATGGTGAATGAAATAATGTGTTTTTAACGCTGAGATAGCATTAGCAGTATCATTTCTCACTTAACGAAAATAACATTGTTAAACTAAGGAAAGTTGCTTGGAATTTCAAATTATGCAGAAAACCAAAACTCGAATTTTGGATTTGTTCCAACATTGGATAGAAACTCGAATAATAGTAAAGCAAATGGAGCATAATAAAAAGGAGATTTGTTGCTAACAATAAGAATAATGAAATCATTAGAGTTCTGACGTTTACATTTTGGTAATGAGAAAACAGCACCTATTCATAAATAATTTTCTATTCGTTTTCGTAGTCTGACAAGAAAGAATAATTTAAAAAATGGACATTACTTCCATTTCGGATTTATTCCGAAGAGCTTAATGCTAAACTGTACGATTTTGATGGAATGACTGATTTTGTTTGACAACTTTCATTATCTCGCAAATTATTTTTACGACTCCAAAACTTTTACTACAAAACGCAAGATATTTTGACGTTAATATTCTAACTTTCCTCCGAACTTCTCACTTTCAAAAGTTGTTGTAATCACTCACATGAAACAATAATTAAATTTCATACTTATCCATCTCTCAGTGCACTTTTAATATCCCATTTATCATTTCATAAATGTTTCGTTCAACTATACACGAAAACCTAAGTCTTTGTACGCTTTTTAAACGTTTCCGGCTCTGTGAAGTATTTTCAACTCAGCATTTGGTGTAAATAATTTCCGTGTGAAATATCGCGCTAAATCCGTATTTATCATGATTACTTAATTCATAATCTCTCCTAAAATCTGCAAATCCAAACTTTTCTCTTTTTGTCATCAACGAGCCTGGAAGTGACTTAGAAAGTTATTATATGTATAAACGTTTGCAAAAATGGGTTTAAAAGTAGATAAAAGTGCAGCATTTTTTATGCATAACTATTTATTTTGAAAATGTCTCTGATACCTCGTAATGTCTAGTAAATATTTTGTATATATTCAACAATATTTTGTATAATATTTAGAAAATATTTGTCAATGTAAAAAATATGTACTAAATATTTAATATTTCTTTACCAAATAATTAACAATTTCTTCGATATATTTTTTTGTAAAATATTGTATACACATTTACAAACATTTTTAAATGCATACAAAATCTTTTCTAACTTTTAAATATGTAATGCTAAATGTTTACTACACATTTTTTTTCTAATATGTAAAAAAAGCGCAGAATAATATTCTGCTATTAGGGTGTATTATACTGAGAACAATACAGAGAAAACATGTTCATTCTTTTGGAACTTTAATTTTCGACAAATTTTTTCATTCGGGGCAGCTATCGATCGTTAACAAAAGTGGGGCTTTGATTAGAGAAGCGAAAATAAGCGGCGCCACGGATGTATGGGCACTCGGCATTATTGACCCTGCGTCTTGCGAAGTCCCCTCGAATCGGCTGGCCGCTGTATTGCGAGAGCGCGTAATTCACCATGAGTCGCCATTAAAGCCGTGGAAACGGATCGATCGCGTGTCTTCGGAGGTCGCGCAGCTCTTCACTGTTGTTCGCGGGAAAAACGCTCGACTGTTACGCGTAAATATGGGATGCAATTTTTGCAAGTGTCCCTTGCAAAAACACTTTTGAGATTGCACTGCGTTTTAGCAGTCGTTAATTCTTAAGACACTTTCGTTTCATTGTCGAAATAATGAAAACAACGAATTCTCACGCGAAAAATGGAGATGTATTCTTTCTTATTTTTACGACATTTTTTGAACATTTTCCTTACTTTAGAATGTAAAGTAAGGAACAGTTTTTCATTTTTATATTTTAGAGCACTTTTTATACTTTTATTTGATTTATTGGATTTATATATTTGTTATTTTAGTTTTATTTTTGGATTAATGCCATTTTTCAAACAAATATTTTTTAGATTTATTTAGAAATGTTTAGAATCGGAAAATCCCCCTTTTAAGACACTTTTAGTACAATTAAGTCCATTTTGAAACATTTATCCCATTTTTTCGGATTCATTCAAATTATTTTTCGTTTAAAAATAATTACGTGATCAATTTCGAAACGAAATATGAATACTGAACGTTCATTTCGTTTTTTGTTTCAGGTACGAGTTCAAATGGTTTTTCCCAGAGAAATGTGTTGGCAAAAGGTATTTCATATGAAATCACGCGTCGCAATTTTTTCGCCATCGAATAGACGACGAATTCGTGCCATCGGCTGTTTCGCAAACTGCATTCGAAATATCAAATACGCGCGAGGGGGCAAATCGAATTTATGCATTCAATAGTATAGAAAATGTGCAGATGCGATTTCGGCGAATTTATGCGCGATGGGTGTACGTTTCCGGAACGGCGCGCGAAATCCGGAAGTATTGATATACGCCCGGCGTGTACCGGCGCTTTGTAATTATTTATAAGGCTGAGATACATGCGATGCCTTAAGATACAAAGTGCGCGCATTTCTGCAAAAAAGTCATTACCAAACTCTATCCAAACTTTCAAACAGTTTTACGACTTCATCATTTATTTGCATTTGTTCTTAACAGTGAAATATCCTTTCCCAAAAAACAAAGTATACGAAATCTTGATAATAAAACGAAGTTTTTTCCTTTATATTTTCCTTCAAGTAACAATATTTTCTCCGTAACAAATATCGCGTGCAATCAATCGAAAAAGATTGATATAAAGTTAGCATCAATGGCAGTAAATTTTGCAGCTGATCCACCGGATTCGCATTTCCGTTTGCGCATTTCGAAATTGATTCACCGACTCGTCGATTGTCACGCCAAGTTCCGGGAATATGCCGAAATTATTTGGATAATTACAAAGCGAAACCAATAAACGCCAGCGAACAATAATTTTTCACACTCCAATTTTTTCTAATAAATCCGTCAAAACGGATTTATCCGTTTCGCGAGAGTTTAGAGCGTTTCGCGCATTAGTCGGTCTGATGAATTCGAACTCATTCGCGTTTCGCTCGGACAAAGCAACAGCCGGAAAGAAACGGTATAATAATAACAATAATCGTGGTTTTGATCGTCATTAAAATTTCGTTCGTCATTATTCTTTCATTTCGCTTCGAAACGGCACACTTCGCGCCGCAAAGACGGATTGCGCATGCGCAATGAGCGCGAACAATTATTGAAATTCAACGCTGATTCATCGCGGCGGTAATTATATTGTGACACGGCACCCGGCTCCCCAAAATGCAGCAGACGGCGGTAAAAGAATACTAATGCCGGGGGGTAAAGGGGGGGGGGTTTGGCCGGACGCGGCGAATCCTTAGGCGAAATCGCGTCATAAAACACACATGAAACCCAATTATTGTTTTTACCATGTGTCCATTAGTATTGATTTCGAGCGAAAAAATTGGGCTTTCGACACGCGAGCCATCTGTCGGCTGGAAAAAAAGATCCCGGAACCCATCTGGAAAATAGTATTGGATAACGGCGCTTGTGGTCATTCATATTTGATACGTTTCCTTGACATTCAAAGAAACTCGACTGTTTTGCAATTATTAAGGTTATTTTTAGTTTTTTAATTATGTTTTCTTACTTTCTTTAAGTTTATGAAAGCTTAAAGAAATTATGTGCAAAAGTAAACTGTTGCACATAAAATTGTAATATGCGTCATTTTTAATTATTAATTTATTCCAAGTTTACTCATGGTTTCGCTGATTTGAATGTAAAAACTTTAAACGAATTTGCACCTGGGTTTTCCCAACAGCCACTAATTTATAATATGAAAAGTAATATAAAATCTAATATTCTTTTTCATATTAAATCAAATTTGAATATTAAATTTAATATGAAATGTAATATCAAACCCCACGCACTAAAGAAATGTAATACTAAATTTAATATAAATTTTCATATTAAATTTGATACTATTCTTTGTAACAAAAATAAATGTTTTTTAATATTTTTATTGAACAATTTCATTTGGGCTTCTATACGTATTTTGGTTTTCAATAATTCAATATCTTCCGTCATCATGACTAAAGTATCTATATCACTTTTCCTATTTCCATCAAAAATAAATTAAAATGATACCATACTGGTTTGTTTAAAAACCTTTAAAAGTCAGTTTAAAATAAGGGAATCGATGTTCAGTAATCAGGATTCTCATAATGAATCCATTATTTTTAACTGCGCGGATTATCCCTACGTTAATGTGAATGTGTTACGTGCTTAATTTGTAAAGATTCGATGGGTTAACAGCGAGACCCGAGCATGCCTGTACACGGCGCATTAACATTATTCCCACGTATTGTACGCACGTTCCGGAGCAAACTAAAAACGGCAATTTAATTAATTACCCGGCTAAGAAAAGCACTGTCGTATTTGTTTGTGTCAATGGGCGCGCGTTACGCGACTGGAAAACTCGAAAAACACACGGACAAGTGGACATGCAAAAAGAGAGAGACAAACGAGCGCATTTGAATGCGAAATTGCGCAACGCGAGACCTGTTCTTTGTGCATGCATTTTTAAACGCGGACGTCGTTCCCACTAAGCTTTAAAAAGGTTTAGAGCGACTTTTCGAACATTTCTTCTACCCCATTTTATCCGAAAGTCTTGCTATTCTTAGCATAAAAATCGCGTTTTCAGCGAGTATTACTGTCCTTTTTCCGCCATTCATTAAAACGAGATAACGATTGAGGTTTTTTGAACACTTGACCTTTTAAGACTAAAAACAGCTTCGGCAATCTACTTTCTCCTTTTTCATCTTCCATCGAACATTCCTCCTACTTACTTTTATCCGAAAGCCTCACTATTCTTAGTATCAAAATCGCGTTTTCTGCGGGTATCGATGTTCTTTTCCCCTACCATTCATTAAATCGAGATAACGATTGAGATTTTTTGGACACTTGCTCTTTTAAGTCCTAAAACAACATTGGCAAGCTAGTTCTTCCTAATTCATTTTCCGTATGGTTTTAAAATGTGACTTTTCGTCCTTTTCATATCAGAGACAGAGACAGCGATACTGCATAATAACTTCCGCAATGTAATCGACGTTAAACTGCGCCGATGGATTGGCATTAGCAGAAATTAACGGGCTGCCTCCAAAACAATTACGGAACAAATGATAATTCGTTCTGGCGGCTTCACTGGTATCTCATTTGGCATCTCGTGTTACCCGGCGAGCTCGTTTTTTCTCACGTAATTTCAAATTTAATTAACTCTCACATAGCCTCAAGTTCACATGGCTCGTACCATATCCTCCCCATTTCCCGACTAGAACTCATAAATTGTTTCGAAATGATACTCGTCGAGAGATGTACGGTTGCGTCGGCAAATAATCGGACCCGGTGACATCGATTTCTGAAACGCCAGAACTGTTTGCAGATCGATAGGGAGATATTTTTGTTATGTCTTCCGAGCGAGATAAAGTGCGTTTTATCTTCCGATAATGATTCGTGTCACTCATACGCCCTAGCGCAATTTCACGATAAATATAATGCATCCATCTCACACATTTTTATAGTTAAAAAAGTGCTGCCTTTGTTAGTTTCAACGCGAAACATATTTCTCACGGACTGTTGTTTTCTTGCATGTTTTCGTTCGTCGAATGAAAGGGTTGCGAAATTTACGATATTAGTTATGAAAAATCAATATCTCGATTCGTAGCGACTCGCTCGTTAAACGTCGAGAAAAAATCGAACAGAAGGAAAAGGAAACAAGCAGAATGGCATGTAAGTGTCCAATCAACCGAAAATATTAATATCCGTAATGCATGTTGCGGCTGTATCTCCTCGACGAATCAAATTCGTTGTTAATTTCGTCGATAAAGCATCAACCAATGAAAATGCAAATCCACAGCCCCTGCGTTATTTTGATTTAATTATACGCGCGCTCTTCGTGTCGATATAACTGCAACACGTGATAACATGGACATTTTTCTTCGTCCGAACTAACGAGCCTTTGTAATGAAAAATACATGCCGGTAATTATCGCGTCCACATATTGGCTCGCTCGAATATGTTTACGTTGGTTTATAGTCATTTTACAACGTATCATACGGCCATTTAGGTCATTCGTTCAATTTAATCGTTAGATAAAAAACCTGCCGGGGATTTGAATTTCCGCGAGAGGTAAGTTTAAATCCTCTGAAATAAGTTTTTTTCAGGTTCTATATTATCACGAAATTAAATATGTTCTACATCGCTGAAAAGTACGTTAATAAGAGGGCCAATTAATAACGTTTTTTGGTTAGTTTCGTTAGTTTTGTTAGTTTCGTTAGTTTTGTTAGTTTCGTTAGTTTTGTTAGTTTTATTAGTTTTGTTAGTTTTGTTAGTTTCGTTAGTTTTGTTAGTTTCGTTAGTTTCGTTAGTTTTGTTAATTTCGTTAGTTTCGTTAGTTTTGTTAGTTTCGTTAGTTTTGTTAGTTTTGCAGAACGTCTCCTGCATTACGGATTTGTAAAAGAAAAGTTCAGAGGAGAAGTCTGTAGAAGATTGTATTCTTACCATAAGAGGAAAAGTTCAATTACGTCCTAATCATAAGTGAACTTTTCCTATTAGCAGTGGACTCTATTTAGCGTCTTGAAAAACTGCCCTGTTTACAATAAAAAAAAGAAAAACATTACCAAAACTCGTTTACAGAAGCATATACGAAAACTTCTTGTTCAATTACTTTGATTGTGGCAGAAAGGGTATTAACCATGTCGGAACGTTGTGACCCCCCACACTTGACCTTTCACCTTCCCGGCAATTCGCGTCGCCGTGGTATTCTCTGAAGCCGTTGCGACGACAAACAGCGCCCTCTTCGGTTCAACGCGACTCTGCATATCAAAACTTTTTGATGCAATTGGTGCAGAAGTGGACGCGAAATGCGGCGAAAATATCCATATGCGCTTTTCGTGTGCCGTACGTGTGGCTGCGTTCCTGTGACACACATGCCCGCGTCACGTTATATTGGGCATGTGTCATCGCCCTAAGCTACTACGCGTCTCGCACACATGAGGGCAGGCAAGGAGCGCCGCGCACCCCAAGTTTTCCCTCCTTTTGTTTTTCGGCCGGCGCTTTTTTCGTCGCGCCGTCTCTATCGCGACGAGACCGTCCTCGCCGGTTACAAAATTAAACAGGAATCTGGAGCGCGACGGCGTTCCGTTTTTCGGACGGAAATTCGGCCGCCCAGATTATTAATTCAACGCAAAGTTACGTAGAAAAGGTAGAAGAAGAAATCGGATTTCGTTTTAGAGGAAGAAAAAAGAGCAATGATGGTAAAGGCTTTTTGTACTTTTGTCCTACTCTAATTGTGTGGGTTAAAAAAGGACAGATATACTCGGAAGGTCAGTTCATTGAAAAAGGTAAACATTTCCCACTTTGTACATTTGGTTTCTGAGGAAGAAAAGAACTTACGAGGATAGAAGTGTTTTGGGCATCTATCCTCCTCTAATAGTGTGCGTGAAAAAAGGACAGAGATACTTGGAAGGCCAGTTTTTAGGAAAAAGTAAAAACTTTGCACTTTGCAAATAGAAATATGGCTGTTAGTGAAGGAGAACAAAGTTTATCCATTTTCAGCTGCTGTGAGATGAGAGTTTAAGGTCCCTTAAATGGGAGCGACATTTTACGGCGGAGTAGAGAAGGTGACGGGTTCGGGTAATAACTGCAATCCTTAAGAAATTAAAATAAAGTTGGGCATTGGAAAAAATGTTTAAGAACACATTAACCCGAATCCTGGCTAGACTGCGCCGTTCGACACTTGCAATTTTTCGCAATTAAACTTGCGAAACAGTTTGAATTACGGTCCCTGGCTATTCATCAATGGAACTTCCATAACTTTGACCATTATTTTACCATAATGCTCTCATTTATGAGTATAAGTACAGCATGAAGACTGGCGCGAAAAACAGCAATTTGTCAACGTCGCGATAAGAGGAAAACGCGTCACGCGTGAAAATGACCCAACAATTCAGCGCAAATTTTTCCATTAACACATCCGTCGGCGAATCGCAATCCTAACCTCATTTCGAAGTTCTATTACCGGACAATCGGCTCGTTAAAATTTAATTACTAGCGGATGAGCGACCTTGCTTGACACCCGGCCGGATCTGAATATCGGCGCTGATTGAATGAACGACAGAGCGTCTGAAGCACAAAAAGTATCAATTATTCCGCGAGGGATTCGCGAAAGCAATAATGAAAACGAACCAATTTTTCGCTGGCTCGGGGGCAATTCAATTAAATTTGTAGCCGACGCGTCGGCGGTATATTACAAGTAATCTCCAGGCGCCGCTTTTTCAGCATCGCGTCATTGAAACTAGATCCCGCGCCGCGATTTTAAATAAGTTACATTAATAACCTGCTAATCTAGTTACCGCGATCACATGAGGCGTAAAAGCCAGTCGCTGCTAACTGAATTTATATCTTATCCGCGATATACGCTCGTACGGAACCGGGGTAATTATAGGCGCTGCGGATTTTCCGCGAAATTCGCTGGGGTCTACTTAACTCCCCGAACCAATTCTCCCAATACGAGTTCCGTTTTTTTGATACTCCACTGCTGAAAGGAAACGTTGTTCCATTTACATTTTCATCGGGATTTCAATACGAAATTGATTTAACCCCTCGAGAAACATTTGCCGTAGAACAAGTGTTGTTGCCTATTTCATTCAACCTTTCATAACACATTTTTGCTTCAATTTGCAACAAATTCCGTAGTATTTCGAAATGAAGAGGAATTCCGCAAAGTAAATTTTCGTCGAGATTAATTCTGTTAGAAACTGGAGTTGAAAATGCCTGTAATGTGTTTGTATACCTGCAGCCATTTTAAGTAAATCAAGACGGACGTTAGTTGTCGACGCCAAGATAAGCAGAAGAATGTAGAGATACAGTTGACTATACGACTAGTAGGATTCTACATCTCTAAATCTCTCAGTTTTCTTCTAAACCTTATAATAAAAGATTTTATTCGATAATTTCTAACTTGTTTTATTAAGGAGTCTTCGATATTGAGAATTTGTCGAACATAACCTCATTGTACAAAGACAACACCTCAATTCGTAATTCGTTCAACGTTAACGCTCGATATTAGTTTTGCATCGGTCGAAAAAAAGGCCGCTGATGCTATTAATTTCGGACGGAGCGCCGAATTTCGAGCTGGCGTGTTGTGACATTATTTGATTTGCATAACGAAGTACAAACACGGCACGTTCCGAGTGGAGCAGGGCGGAAGTGCCTCTCGTTGGCGGCGAACGAGGAACGATTGGACGAGATACGTTATCCCGCCCGAAGCGAAACGCCGATAACACGAACCGACTCGGATACTACTTGTCCAGATATTATGACTTACGCTTTTCGCTGCACTTTTCGCAATTGAATAAAAAAAATGTCCGACTATTTGACCGACCTCGACTTGACCACCAGTTTTTTACGAAAAGAGCAATTTCTCGTTCCTTTCTGATAGATGTGAAGTTCAATTTCATCAGTGTTTATTATTTTTAGAGGTCATCCTTGTTCGATCAGAAAAAGATGAATAGATGTTTTAATTTAAAAAAGACACGAATGTTTGTCTGTCTGTCTTTGGCCAGTGTCATTCGATTAGATAAGGACCACTGTAGTTTTGTTTCCGACTGGAAAAGTTCAGAATGTATTATGCCTGCTTTTATCAGTTTCTCTCTGCTAGAAAAACATTCATCTGCATATTTAAATCTGCAAAAACATTCGAATGTTTGTGTATCTGTCTTTCTCGGCGTCATTCGATTAGATAAGGACGACTGCAGCGTTTCTTTGATTCGAAAACTTTATTTAGGAACTTTTGAGAAATTGGAAAACCTTAATGTTTTCGTCTGAACTAACCTTAAAGAGTAAACTGCGAACCTATTTGAATGCGAACTGTGAAGGCATAAGGCACGATGAAAACAATAATGATTATTCTCATCTTTTTCTATCCAATATATAACAAAAAAGAAGAGAATAGTCATTATTCCCTTATTCCTTTTATTACATTCGTGGCCTTATGTATAAGTAACAAAGAAAACGTGATAAACCTACGAATGTTTGTATGTCTGTCTTTCTCAGTATCGTTGGATTAGACAAAGACCACTGCAGTTTGGATTCGCCCAAGATCATCCGCAGGAAAAACACCGCGAATTAATTTCGCTCTCACCTTATTTCAACTGCCGGGGAATGAAAGTACATATTGACGTAGTCTCGGCAATATTATCCCACGTTCTTCGCTTATAAAGTATACCCTGCGGAATTTTTTCGCTTCGGATTTCCAACGAAAACAGTTGCGTTTGTAAATCAAACAAGAAATATTGCACGGCTTATGGAACGCAGTTCGACTCGTCAGAATTATTTTTTGGTTTCGTTTTATCGTGCGATCCGCAAGATCTACGCTGATTCGCGAAGGAAAGCAATTTTTGCAGTCGAAGCCGAGCGGCTTTAATGGAATATTCATAAGGACAGATTTCCATTCTTTTCCAACCTGCGACTATAGACGGAGACAGACCAATTCTTCGAGATAGAAACTTCTTTCGCAGACGCTTCTTTTCATCCGAAAACCTACGAAGAGGCCTTTATTTCGATTTTGTTTGTCTTTTACGATGGTTTTCAGCTTGGCCTCTTTTTTCATTTTACCTGTGGAAGAGGAAGGACAATCGATCGCGAAAGCATTTTCTGTGGCTTTGCAATTCCCAGTAAATGAAACACGATTAAATACATTTGAACTGTTGAATTGCGTATTATTTCAATTTGTACTAACGGTAGAATAACATTATTCAACTCAAATATTGGCGTACATTTTCGATCAAAAATTCACCTCAAAATCTCCTATTGTTGCTGTACGAAACAACAATCAAATGTTTCGGAATCAAAAGATATTACGCAATGGAAATTTCCAAATTTGATGCTTCCTTATTAATATATTTAAATTAAAAAAATTCTTTACTATATGCGTTATCAAAAGTTCTGATTTGTTAAACAGAGATTTTCTCCCATAACCGTAAGAATGTCCATATGATTGCTTTACTATAACATTATTCTTTATTCTTTATTTATAACAAAAAATGCTAACTCCGTTGCAGCAGACTTTCGACTTGGCCTTAAAAAGTATTAAAATTTCACGCAAGACTTCGTCAGTTTCCGAATCGTTTCCTTCATCTCGCAATCGTTTTCCATTTACCCTGGATCGCAAGCGATATTTCCATCTTTCTACCGCGAAATGCCGGAAAACGAGCTGGAAATGACAAAACAGTTCAGTCGGACGTAAGTCGGCGAACGAGCCCTCGAGACGGCGCGCGTTTCATAGGATGACGATTCGCAGACGAGTTTTTACACCCGGATGACATTCGGTAATTTTCACGTGGGTTGCACGGCGCTTTCAAACCGCGTTCGTTAGCCATCCATGATGCGATTACGCGGCTTACACGAAACGTGCCAGCCGCTGCGGAAGGCGCACGGAAATAACTCCATATGAGCGGACAAATGGAATCAAAGTCAACGCGAGAATAACTTCGACGTTGTTTTGCTACTTGCGTCCTTTTCGGACAAAAGCTCGAAACAGAGAGAGCGAGATGGCAAGAAAAACAATCCGATGAGTTGTACAAGTCTGCGTGAGTGTCTGTCTAGGAGAGGTGAAGGTGGTTTGTTGGTTTTCCTGGTTTTTCGCTTAAGGAAGTTTTCGTTTTCGCCGGGCTAAACGGGGAACTGATATTTTTATGAGCAGACTAGAAAAACAAGTGGCTGTTTGAAGACGTTCTGGTGGGAATGAGACGCTAAGTGTCTTAGAAAAAGAGTTGGTTGGGCTCTTGGAGGACTGTTGGTCGTATTTTATACGAAAATAGGTGTAAATGTTTCAGGAGTAGACACTAAGAAGATACTTGATTTGCTAGTGGTGTGTTAGGATGTTAATCTCTGGCTGTTCTCGTGTTTTCCAGTTTCTGTTATGTTAGTTTCTTTAAGGGGTTTATTTGTGAAGAATTTTCGATAGGTGGAGAAAACTGCGAGAATAGGTCACTTATGCGGCAGTACGAGTATTTTCGGCATAATTTATGTGGTCGTTTTGTTTCTCGGTCAAATCATTGTCAAATTGAGATTTGATTTGTATTCGGTGTGTACAGTAATTTATGTGAAGGTATCTAAACAAGGTACGTTCCGATGTTATATGTATCCTGTTAGCAGTAAAATATGCTTAAATTCTGCAAAATGATATATGATACTCAGAGTAACTGACACTGGATACCTATTACATGTAATAGCGTGCGTCTTTGACACGTGGCAAGTGTAATGTCTGGAGTTATTAACCATTTAAACTGAAAACCTGTCGAATTCTACACTCCTTTCATTAAAGAATCGATCGATCGTCCAATGTATTAAGAATTAAGGAGGTTGGCTTATGGGATAATTTCTAACATTTTTTATTTAACATTAAAAAAGCTTTTGAAACAGTTCCAAGACAGCATCAAAGCTTAAAGTTTCAAAAGTAAACTTTTGTACTTCTGCAAAAATCCGCTACATTCTATGTTTTTATGTTTCAACTTGTAATACTCCTGTCATATGACGTCACAATTTTTCCGACGTTTTACACAAACTAACGATGACTCAGATTTTCTTATATCTGAAAGGGCGATCTGACTCATTTTTCATCTATAATTTCGTTAACTACAATCTTCACCACAATTAAAGATTAGGTACCTACAATTATGACCATTACCGAAAACAATTAAATAACCCTTTCGACTGAAACTTTAGGATTCGCCTTAACGCGATGATTACTTCGGAAGAGGAAAAAACAGTCGCTCGAGTTGCCCCGAGCAGACGCCCTTCCGGCCGAGCGGTTCGGAAATTCGTGGGGCAGTAATACGGGTTTAAAAATGGCGCCGGCTCGTCGCGTGGTTTCGTGCTGGGTAGGCGCGCCAGCGGCATCTGAGACGCGAAACCACCAATTGACGCCTGTTACGGTAATTAACCCCAAACAAGTCGGCAGACTTGAACCCAAACTGAATCGCGATATCGTTGCGCCGGTGGCGCCACCATGGCACCACGAAACTCCGTCCGATTCGGGGAACCGAACCGCCGTTCCATAATCACGAACACTCCGCGATTTATCCTAATTCTGGGATTAATTGGAGAAGTTCTGGAAGTTAGATTACGAGATGGGTGTGATCCGCGAGATGACGAGAGTTTTCAGGCGAAGACGTGGTTACCGACACTTGTGGTTTTGTAAATATTTCTGTTAAAATACAAAATGAACTTAATTGATTTATTAAATTTTCTCACTTAAGGTAAAATATCGAAAGTCTAATTAAAAATAATTTTAAAACATTCTCTGAATTTTAGTTGATGTTGGGCTGTTGAGAAGAAAAACCTACGATCAATACATTTTGTTTATTAAAGTACCGCGATTGTTTCCCCACTTCGAAAACGAGGTATATTGATTAGCAAAAAATTTACAACAAAAACATTTTTTCATCGATTAGGACATTCTCCCCGAGGGAGAAAATGTATTGATTTAGTTTCAATTACAAGTGAAATTGTAATGTTTTTACATTGTAATAATGAAATACACTAGTTCTAGTACTAGTTCAAGTTGTAACATTTAATTTTGAATACTAATTTAAAGATCAGAAACATTTGTAGTTGTGAAACGAAACTTTCCTAGAAAAATTTTACAGCACTATTTAGTTTACTTAGTATTTCTGACGTTATTAAATTAGTATGTTTAGTATTTTGATTAAAAATGCAAAATTCTCCATAGATTGTATCCAATCCAAAAAAATCCTAAATAGTTTTTACCACACTATATACTCGAAAAGGATTCTTTCTTCAAAATGGCGTGATGAAATACAACAAAAATCTGACAAAATATCCCTTATCATTATTTCTACAAGTTGAATAAAATTTAAACTTCGCGACATCTCTTTCGAAAAATAAGCCAATCTCCTTAAAGAGTATTTGCGGATAAAACTCGACGGGAAATAAGAGGAAAACGGCGAATTGTCCTGAAAGGAGGGACCGCGGATGAAGGTAAACAAGGATGAATAATACGATCGGCGGTCGAAGAGGAAAAACGAGGATCGAGTGTTGTCGGTGTCTCTCGTAAAATGTGAATTCATTACGAGACGCGAAACAAGGCGGGGATTATAAACTATTAGGCCATTTCAAATTCAAATGAGGCTCAGGGTTTAACGTAAGCTCAGAACTTATCAATGGAAATTGATGGAGACTCCTCCGCTTATCGGAGGAGTCAAGCACCTTCCAATTTTTTTTCGAGATTTTAAGGGCATTGCGGGTCACGGGGTTAGGATGAAGTTTAAGGCTGAGAATAACGGTACAATGGAGAATGAGAATCTTTTATTGATGATTTCGGTTGTGGATTTTATTTTAATTATATAATCACTGGACTTTTGAACTTTATTTTGTAATTTTTAAATGAGTTCATGATGTCAGATCAGATTCTTTTGCTGCAACCTCTAAAGAAAGTAAAATGAAAATGTGGTTTAAAAATTAATCATGAAATGTTCAAAAGCGATTTAAGATGAAAACAAACACATTCTACAAAAATAGGAATGCGACAGTTCGTGTCAATACCGATTTCATCAGAAACTGATGTTTCGCCTTCATACAAAATTAACCAATCCGCCTCTCCAGTAAAAATAGCAAATCAAAGAAAGTTATTTGACACGCTTCGCTTTGGATTGAAAAGTAGCTTTGAACTCACGTTTCAGAATTGAAATTTCAATAACCAATTTATTTCTTTCAAATATTCAAATATGAGATATCTTTTCTACTAAAACTCTTATTCACTTTACACGAAAATTCCGTTACATAAATCGCGAACATTATCATAATATATAAATAATATACCAAATAAGCTGTAAAATTCTTCAGCACTAAAATTTTATTGAAGATAAAACTTTCCACGTACCAGATGTTTATATTCCATGATTTAATTAAAACGAAAATTGTTTATACATAAAAATATTAATTTTACAAAAACCAAACTTGAATTATTTTCCTAACTTATTCAGACCCAAAATAAATCCAGTTAATCAACTTGAAATCTAATTTCCATTTTTCTCCTCGCACTATCCGCTCAGGACAGCTGCAATTAATTTCCAAAGATAACCAAAATCGCGCGAAAAGAAATTCGCTGACAATGCTCCGCCGATTCAGCCGGAAGTAACGTGGCTCTGAGATTTGGCGCCGAAGAAGTCACTTCCGTTTTTGCCATTGAAACAATGGAGCTCGGCGTTTTCTCGCGCACTGGCGCAAAAACGACTAATGAACAGGGAATGCGTTCATGAGTATGATTCCACGCAAAGGATCACTGCCAGGGCTTCGTTCGATAAATCGGTTTACCGATAGTGCTCACCGAGCCGCAAACTTGAGCGCGAATTAATCTCGTAAGCGGGGTGGCAAACTTGGCGGAATCTCGTCGTTAAAATGTGAGAGGATTCCGATCGGATTGCCATATTACCCCGCAAGCCTCATTACAATCAATTTAGCCGGGAAAGAGCCGCGCCCGGTCTCTTCGGAGCGAACCTTTCAGCGCGACGCAAACGCGATCCGCTATCGCCGAAATCCAATTAAGATTTGTTCGTTTCGATCAAACGTGTATGAAATAACACCCCCGTGCGCCCTTTCAAACGCCGAGCCGGCTTTCACATCGTAATTTCGATGAAAACGAGACGTTTTAAGTGCTCCGAGGTGAAATGTAGCGACAAGTCTAATGGTGTCTTTGTCTGGGAATGCAATTAGAGAAGGAGAGAAAAAGTTTCAAAACTTCCAGAAGGATGATTGCGAGAAGTAGAAATAATTAAGCAGTTTCAATTTTACATTTTAATTTTCAGTTCTACCTTGGGAAATGAACATATTTGTAGACGTAGCAAGAAATCGGTCATAAGAACCACTAGGATAGTAAATCCGAACGATTTTTTTGGTTAAAGCAACCACTACATTCGTAACTGGAAATGTTTTACTTTTAGTTTATTCGAACAGCAGTTTAATTTAAATAAATAGAACTTTTTAATGAAGACAACGTAGTAGATTTCTGCGTGGAAGGACGGGGGTTCGAATCCCAGTTATGGCAATGAAGTTTTTTCAACTAACTGGCTGAAAAATCATTCACTACGTGAATTTTGCGACTTGTTAAATTTTATAAATTTTCTAGAAATTTTATAAAATGTGCATTCAGTTTCCAAGTCGGACTTTTTAAGTAGGATACTACTTAATTAATTTAATCGCTTCTTCTAAAACTTTGTTGCACCATCTAAACGTCGCTTTCAGCACTGAAATAATCCGAACCATAAAAATAACATTTTATTTTGTTTCATCACTCCCTTCTTCGTATCAATCTCTCCTATAAAACCCTTGAAAGCCGCTTCGCGAATCGAGGAAACTCAATCAAAACTGCTTCCGTCTTCCTTACTCCCACAACAAGCAAGAACACACATACCACCTTTCCTCTCTCCACCTAAATATCACGGAAGTATCGCTTGAATCGACTTTTCATAAAGCAATCAGCCGACGAAAGCCACAAATCACGTCCCGACAAATGATGCTGGTCCGAATGCGGCGAAATCAGTGCAACTTGATCGGACAAATTGCGGTCGGGCGTGTTTTTGGCGCGGAGCGCGGCGAATTGATAAAAGGAGCTTTCATTGAAAGTTAATGCCTGGGCCGTATTCGGCGTGCAAAACTGCGCGAGTTGTCCGAAAAAAGGCGACGCTGACAAAACGCCGTCACGTCACGAATTTGCACATTATCATTCATACGAGGGCGCCGTGAATGCCGACGAGCCACTGACACGCTAGGTACGAATAGAAGACGTGACCGCGTCCGGCGACATGACTCACGAGCGCCTCCAGCCCTAGTTACATGTTAATCCGCGTCGACTACGATAATTATGAATTTTAATTGGCTAACCAGCGGACAAAAATGGCCCCCGATTCAGCCACTTATTCGTTCGTTTATTCATTCGCGATTGAAAAACATTATTCGACTAATCAGAGCCCACATAGGCATCGAACGTGGAATCCATGTGGATTCTACGTGGAGGAACATTCGGACGTAGATTCGACGTAGATTCCACGGCGAATCTTCGTGTTTTAGAGGTCCTTAGTCTCTGAGAAAAATCGGAGGGACTTGCGAAAGTCGTGGCAGGATATCCGGCTCGATCGCCGACTTTTTCTGCTGAATCACATCCTCGGTCGTAAACGCGTAACGGGATCGGGTATACCGAATTAGCGTCGGCTAATTCGCCCACGCGACTGCATATGTCGAAACGGATCCTGCCGGTCGGGCATCGCCATGCGCGAGCAATTTCGTGAGTCGGGCTTTTGTGGCCCGAAGGATTACGCGCGGTCATAATCCGCCAAATTTATTAATTGTCAGTAAGGAACAAATCCGCCGTTATTGCGGTATCATCGTGCTATATTGTGCGGCCGCGATCGCCTGTTATCTCGTCGAGCTGCTTGCACGATAAACTACACGACGCTAAGCCCCGAAGTACGCCAATTAGTTCTTTTGTAACCTAATTGAGCATGCCAAGATAATCATCGGAGGCACTTTATTGCCCACTCAACAAGAGTCGTCAATTTTTTATCGATTTCCCTTGAAAAAGTCGCAAAAATTGGCGCAGTTTGAGACCTTGTATGAGAAGTGGTATGTGTGTCCTTGTCTTTCACGCGCTGTTAGACAAGGATGCACTTACTCTTTCGCGGTCAAATGGTCGAAACGGTCGTAAAATCGGGTTTCCTTTGTCTCGGGTGCGCGAAACCGGTCGATTGCAATACTTTGCAGTCGTTTAAGGTAGTTCTTACGTCTTACGGATATTTAGAGTCTGCAGCAAAAAATGAAAACTGAAGATTTGTTGAAATGAAGAGACACGGTAGTGTCTCAGGCCAAGGACGAAAGTGTAAATGTTTTCTTTTTCTTTATAACAATGAAAAATAATTTATTCTTTTTTATTCGCAAATGGCCAGCATCGATTTTCCGTTCATAATAAGGTGCGAAGGCGTGTGCATCGACAAAGTAAACCGTATCGATAACAGGCCTTGGCATCGCAGCGCCAGTGAATCAGCCGACTTTTTTGCGGAATTTCGCGACATTCCGGTAACTCGAGCGCTACTTTGTTGCCGACAAAAACAATCACCCTTGTTAGCCGGTCGCGCGATCCCGAATAACGACCCGTCGACCTTCATTTCTGCCACGATATCGCTCATTATAAAGAGTTCACTTGCACCTTAGATGCGATAATTGAGGGATTCGGTTTCAGAAAGTATTGAAGGGTAATTCGTGGCTTCTGGTGGATTATTTCCCGGCGATTTTACTGTTTTTAAGGAGTAATATTTAGTATGCATTCTTCATGTGCAGATTGGATTACGCTGTAGGTCGGAAAAAATAGGGTGATATTATCTAAAATTGAGACGAATTTCGATTTTCGGCTTCACTGCTTGATACTTTAGGTTCCTCCAATAGAGTGACGTAAATGGGATTAGGAAAAATTAGAATGTTTTATTGGAGACGTTTTCCTCTAAATTGTGTGTGCCCATAAATTTGTCCGAATAGTTGGAACTATATATTTTAAAAGATGAATTGTGTCGTCCGTAAAGTCTACTTAAAGATAACAAATGTAGAGTTTTGCGAAATTAATGTGACAAAATGTAGACAGTTTTCGTGATTTGAGAAAACTATTGTATCAAATGCAAAAATATAATAGTTTATATGTGTTTGCTGCTAAACATTTGACATTTATGAACCTGATGGGAAAACGCTTAAAATCTATCGTTATTGCTGAATTATTTCTACGGTTTCTCAAAATAGATTTTAGACTGCAAACAAAACAGGTGAAATGTTTAGAAAATGTGTTTACTCGTTTGTAAGATTATGCGAAAAATGTTACTTTCGAAACAGTCTCAGATCATCTATTTTTAATACAGTCATATATATCATCATTTTTTAATCCATCATCTTCAGCTTTGCAAGACAGTTCGTCGATATTTTCTTTCCTCTGAAAGTTATTCTCGTTGCTTGATTTCATAAAAAACGCTTTTCTTTCGCGAAAACTCTTCTGAATAAATCAATGCAAAGATTAATGAATCTCCCATTATCAATGAATCGTTCAGTCACATTTATTCATAATGATTTCCTCTTGAAAAAATTTCCTCTTCCAAGATTTTAACAAGAAATATATTCCTTATCGATACGAAATATTATTTTTATAAAAATTTATTTCTAACATTCATAAAAGATATAATTAAATTAATTATTTATAAATTACAAAACCAAAAATTACAAACTTCTATCTATATATTGAATGAACTTTATTACAGAAATCAAATGACTCTACGCAAATGAATTTCGAAAGTAGGGATCAATACTGATGTGATCACCCCTGAATCAGACAAAACTTCCTTCTTCATATATTTGACTCTAAAACTAAACTTCAGGTTGTACAATCACGAAGGGGCGTATTTTTAGGGTTCGAATAAATAATCGTATTGAAAGTTCATTTAAGTAAACGTAAAACATTCTTTTTATATTAAATTGATTT
>JABFPB010000850.1:0-30769 GCA_022817645.1 Ceratoteleas bidentatus
CTCTTGTGACAAGATGAATCTTCCCGTGACAGGAGGAATCCGGTTATGACAAGGGGATTTTTATAACACTTTTAAGAGTGAACCTTTTGTTTCCTTTTGTTATGAAAATTAACAAAAGCTCAAACTCATTATAATTCAAACATTGTTATTTTTAACCTTTGTTTCGATGTATCGAAAAGTTACCGATTCAAAAATCCAACTTTGACACCTTTCTCTCTCTTCTTCTATCACATAAAAATCATACCATCACTTTTTCGAACATTTCCCGTTTCCCCAGTTGAATTCAATGAACGTCAAACTCCAGCGTGTTGATTTGAACAAAGTTTTAACAACAATTTTCCACGTTGAAAAACGTCAAGATTCGCGCAGTGACGTGGTCTTCTTTTGTCTCGTTCGATCGAACGGTGTATTTTTAACCTGGCACATTGACATCGGCCGGCCGTCCGGCTCTTTGTCAAAGTCACTTTTGACATGCCCGAATTTATTTCCGCGGGCAATTAATACGGTTTAATTGAGAATCCAATATTCGCGCGACTCGACCCGACGATGGAAGTCAAATGGGTTTACATTAAAAAGCGAGCCAAGTTTGGCAAGCAGTGCTTTTTCGACGACGATGTCACCACTTTTGAACTGGTCGAAGAGGACAAGACGAAGAGAGTGGCAGAAACCTGTAATCGTGCCTCGCAAGCTTGTGTTACTAAGCAATTCGCTGGACATGAGGTTTTGAAAAGACTCCAGTTTATTATTTCTGAAAACGTGTCAAAAATGATCGATTTTTGAAGGACGATTGTTGTAATTAAAATCATGAATAAATCTTTTAAATTTTCATTCTTCAAAATACTGTCTGTAGAGAAGAATTTATGTAACTTCACACATTTTCTGTAAAATATCACAATATAATAAGTATATCTCGTTTGGGTAAGCTTACATTGTTCATTTCAATTTTTTATATACTGTCCCCGTACCTTTCCCAAAATTTTTCTCATTTCCGAATTATTTTTGAACAAACTCTTTCCTTTCAAATTCATCCTCTCAAATAGCTAAATCCTCAAAAAAAGACAGAAAAAAATTCCGTTTTATTGAGACTGCAATTTTATGAAAATGTATTGCAGATCAACACCGAAAAAAAAGTGTACCGAAGTACCGGGGTAGTTCATACGGAAGGCGGTTGGCCGAAAGAGCTAAATCCGCGGGATGAAGAGGCGGTGGCGCGGTTCCGGCGGCGGGTCGAAAAGGCCGATAATTGGGCGCCAAAGATGACCGAGCTCGTGAAGGTAATTAGTTCCGAAACGGGCCGTAATTGGCCCGAGAAACAGCGCCGAGCGTTTCGCGCTAATGTAGACGTCTGTCGTCCTGCGAGCAGCCGATCGAGCGATGCATCGAGCAGAACAACGCCGTGGATATCTACGAAAAGTTTTTCGATGGCGAGAGACTAATGGAAATGGTCAAGCCGGTGGACGTTCGGTGAGCGTTGTTGCGCCGACTAAGTGAATTATGGCTTTTATTAACAATTATGAAAATTAACTGCCTCGAGCGCGCGTCGCTTCCTATTTGCGTTGCAGTGTTTTTTACTCTCCGTCGATTACGGTTATTACTCCGGTGGAGCCGTTTTCAAGACAACGAAGCGCACTTTTTTCGCACAAAAAAGTGAAAAGTTGCACGCCGAACGGAAAAACCAACGCAACCATTTTGCGTTTTGCGTATTTCGAGAACCGTTCGACGGGCGTTTTTTGGTGGAAATTTCGACGCAATTCGCTTTGTCGATTACGCTTATTAGTTTCGCAATTCATTTTTAACGAGATGAGGTGCAGAGGGAAAAAGTTATCTTTTGCGAATTAACGGAAACGTTATTTGGAACGAATTAACGGAGGGTTTTTTCCTTGAGGGTGAATGAAAAATTTTGAACGCGAAAAAAGTTGACAATTTTGGATTTCGCTGCGCGTTTTGTGAAGTTGGTAATTTTATTATTGGTAACAACGTAATTGAGTAAAGTTGATGAATCTCGTGAATTCCGCGGTAATTAAAATTAGGTTACTGAATTCCAAACTTATTAGCCGGGAAACTTATCATAATACGAATCTGGTTAATACGATCCTGGCATTCAGAACGAGAGCGAGAAGGAGATATTTACGTTTTATTTGTACTCGCGCGTCGCCATTCGACAACGAATTTCCGTGCTGATAACGTTTTAATGAACAGATTTAATTAAATTGACGCGCGTTTCTCGTTACACGCATTCCGTCGTGCGACGTATGAAAATCCGAGAAACGGCCTCAAGGACCCAGTTTCAGCACTTCTGCACGATTTTAAGAAATTGCCACGCGGTTTCCTTTGCTCGAAATTATTTTGTGGTTTATTTGACTTAACACTTATCGCCCTTCAAAGCAAATACAATTTAACTCAAACATTTTGAGTAACTAACTTCGAATGAAGTAAAATCGAATTCTGAAAATTTTGCAAATTAAATAAACATAGTTATATTGTAGCTCCGCTTTTGCAAAAAATGTTTATATTATGAAAATCGAACGAGAAAGCAATAAAAAAATGGGTTGTCATATTTCGCGATGTTACAGAACCGTGAACACTTACGTTGATCCGCAAAAAATCACGAGGCCGATAACACACATCTCGTGGTCGAAAGATTATGGAAATCGTATGGCCGTGTCCTACTGTTCCGTGGAATTCGAGAAGAAGCCAAACGAAAGTTTATATTCATACATCTGGGACGTAGGTAAATGGTATAAAAAATGGAAGAAACAACAAGAACATGCAAATTGGCCCGTTGTATTGATCCCCGATTTTTCGCGTTGCAGAGAACTCGAGTCATGCGTACATGGCTTTGAAAGCGTCTCATGCCCTGGCAACCGTAGAATTTAATCCGCGCGATCCGTCAACGTTAATTGGCGGCCTTACGTCAGGACTGCTTTGCGTGTGGGACATCCGGGTGGGAAACACCCCTGTGACAACCTCGCATCCCAAATACAGCCATAGGTTCATTCTAAACTCATTTTCGCGAAGTAATTTAATCGCTTCGGAATTGGACGCCCATTCAGTCAACCCTAGCTCTCACTACTTTCATCAGAGACGTACACTATTTTGCTACGGAGAAAGCCAATCACCTAACCAAACTTCCAGAACAAATTCTCTGCAGTTCCTATTTCAATTAAAAATAAATTTTCATTTACAAATCAATGTTCATCTTCAACATGTTTGAACCATAAAAGAATACCGAATACAATATTTTTTTATTCGATAACCTTTCACACTTAGTCCATAAATAATTTCGCCTTGCACTTTAAAAAACTATTGGCTATACTTTATACTTAAAGGGAAATTGAAAGGCGATTGAAGGGAAACCCCCATTTTTCCCTTCAATCGCCCTTCGTCTCACTTAGTCAACCTTCCAACAAGTCGAACCGCAGGACTCTTTGGCTGTCACGTAAAAATTTCGCAAACTGACACCGAAAAGTTGGGCGAAAAGTTGGGAAGTGCATTTCCGGCCGATAAAAAGTTGCGCCTGCTACTCGGCCGCCATTACGGAATAATAAATACGTTTTAATGATTCGGCTAATATTCTTATCTCATTCAAGGAATTACGCCAACTTGGCACTCTGGATTAATTCCAAGACTTTTAGCGAGTTCTTCTCGGCGTCGTCGGGCGGCAGTATAATGTGGTGGGACTATCGGAAATTGCGGCAGCCGACGGAAGTTCTGATAATGGACCTCGAGGATCCGCTAAGGGCGGACATAGTGCGCGCCGTCGGCGTGTCGGCGATCCAATTCGAGTCGACCATGGGCACGAAATTTATGGTCGGCCTGCAGAATGGCGTCGTGATCAGCGGAAATAGAAAGGGACAGACCGCGCAGCAGAAGATGGCGCTCAGGTTCAACTGCCATTATGGACCAGTGCACTCGGTCGAGCGACACCCGTTCAGCGCGAAACACTTCCTCACGGTAGACGGCGACTCGGCCAAGTTGTGGGCCGAGGACACCAAGGAGAATTACCTGCTTAAGATACCGTAAGTTGCAGGTGTTCCCTAACAGACATACCTCTAAAACCCGTAGATTCGACGTGGAATCTACGTCGAATCTACATCCGAATGTTCCTCCACGTAGAATCCACGTAGATTCCATGTTCGATGTCTGCATGGGTTGAGATTTGTTCGGAGATCTTAGGAATAGCTTTGTTATGTTTTGGCTGTAAACCTCAAGATCGAGGGTTCGAGACTCTGTCTGGAAAATGTTTCTTTTTTTTTTAAGAAATAGAATTTTCATTTACTATAAAAATATGGTAATTTGAACTGAAAATAGTACGAGAAAATTATGAGAAATATATGTACCAAATACTAAGAGAGGAATCTTCGTCCTCGGATTGCTATATAATTTAGTAATAATTAAGACAACTTTTCTCCCCATGTACGCGCTTCCAAAGATTCTTGTCACAGACCTTCAGTTGCGAAATCGAATCAAACTCGCTCCTCGCTCGCAAAACGACGTTTGCCCCTGTAAAAACTCACACCCTCTCCTCTCTCTCTCTCTGTTCCAATAGCGCGCGCCGCGGCTTCTTCACCCGCGGCTGTTGGAGCAATTCCAGGCAATCCGTATTTTACGTCATAACCGCCGACGGGGATCTGGAAGTGTTCGATATACTGGCTGGCACGGAGACGCCCGTGAAGACACTCAAGCTCGGCGAGGGCTCGCTCAAGGCTATCGCGGCGCACGAGCAGGGCAGGTTCCTGGCCACGGGCGGCCAAAACGGCACCGTCTACCTCTGCGAGTCGTCGGAGGCACTTGTCACCGGCGCGAGCAACGAGAAAGTGCACTTACACTCGGTACCGTCAGGATTAATCAGACTCTCGGCGGCGCTTTTGATCAGCCAAGTCATTGTCGATCAGAGTGTCCCATACGACAACCCGTTACGTTAAACGCTACTGTCACGCCATCTACGTCTCAACTAATTAGGGGGAAAAAGAGATTCTTTTTCACCGAATTCGTTTTTGATGAAGTGTAAAGGAGGAGGATTAAGGTCATGGAAGGGAAGAACAAGTTGGAGTATACTATTTCGGTGGGGAAGTTTTTGTTGATTTTAATTGGTATTATTAATGAGTAGTATGTTTAGGAAAGGGAGAAAGTTTCAGAATACTTTGCAAATTAAGCTTTTACTCGATCAGTTTTTTTAATAAATATTGTATCAGATGTTAATTTCTGGGAGAGATTGATGATTGATTATTCATGTAGTTCAATTACAATAACGGCCAGATTTTTTTGGGTGAGATTGGTTTAGCGTATTGTCGACGCAGTGTCACGACTCGATGGAAAATTTGCACAGACAGTTAGGAGCTTTTTGTTTCAAAAGTAACGCTCATAAATGTCCGTGTAAAATTACACTGACAATCGGTGGCAACGAAAAAACGATTAGTGCACTTTACAAAAATATTGTTTTTATAGTTCACGTTTTATTCAAAAGGATTGCAATTGTTATTTCCAAGGGTAATTTCTTTTTGAAGGGAAAGTTTTTGTTTATAGAAGTCTTTTGATTCAAAATTGGCGGCTTGTTAGAAAAGGAAATCATTACAGATTATTTAAAACTAAGTTTAACATCAAGATTAAATTTAGTGAAACAACTCGTTTTCGCATAAAAACATAAGTTTCGATTAATTCAATAAATGCAATTATTCTCTTTTATAGTGAAAACTTTATTTATTTGGTGTAGAACTGTGAATTGAATTAGTTTGCATAATTAATTGCATTCGAAGTAACAAAATTATCGTTCTGAGTCTGGCTAGAGTTGGCGCAGATATTGTTAATACTCACTTTTATCCTCTGCTTGTAATTTATTTTATTCACTTTATCTAACAGAGTGAAAATATCGGTTAATGTGAAGTTTTCCATTCCTGTGATTTAAAAGCATTTAACCCAGCTCTTTTCAAATAAATAATAAAATTCTTACCGCGAGATGCACCCAATACCAAGATATCTCCCTATATAACAACAGTTTCCAGAAAACCGGGCGATAAATGGCGCTCAGACATTATTTTTGTCCGAACAAAGATTGATTTCCAATTTACCAACGTTTTTTCTCAGCGAAACAGTACACTGCAACATTTCTGTTACATTTCGACTGGTAATATTTCGAAACAAGAAAACAGTCATCCTCGCTGAAGTCATGGATCACCATAAGGGATTGCTTAAATATATCAATATTTTTTTTCAAATAAATTCTCGATTTTGATTGACTGGCGGATGATGGGAATAAAAGTGTCGGAATTTCGCGATAGAGACATATTGGATGGATGGTACGGATTCGTCATTTTGCGCAGTATATGACAGAGTTTATAATTTCAAGCGCCGTAATTCAATAGCGACAGAATGTCATAAACTATCGCCGCGTTGAATGACAAATGACGACCGGGTCTTCTCGATGGAAGGCCGATGGGTCGTTATCTGTGATTGCATATGGTGGATTCTGGTCACAGGTAGCGTTCCCCTAATGTATTTATTGAGGAAATTTTAGGAGGTTTATCTGATGGTGGCGGCAACGCCGGGTGTTTATCTGGCAGGGCCTTTGGGTTTTGATGTATGCGAATGTTGCGTGACCTTTTGAACTTAGCAGCAATATTTCTGGGTTTTCAAAGTCCCCTGCATTCACAACAATTTCTATCGTTATTTACATCGAGAGTCCCATAAATTTCAGGCAGAATGTAAATGGAAGATACAAAATATATTTTCGACAATGTTAAAGCTTAGAGAGAAAAGTCTGGAATACATTTTAATTTCCACCAAATAATTTTGGAAACATTGTCATAATTGGAAGAGTCAGACGATTTCATAGTTTTTGTAAAGTTTTAATTAGAATAAATAATTTAAAAATAAGGGTATTGCTGTTTAAACGATCTTAAAATCTATTATTTTTAAGAGTGTGATCAGAAATCTCTTTTTACTTTCCAACCAATGGTTATCCAACGTCCAACGTTCAAAGGATGTAAAAAATTGTATCCATCCAAATACGTCTATCGCGGAAACAAAGCACCCGAATCTATTAACCTGATTCGTCGCTATCTCCTTACAAAACAAGCAATCGGCCCTCCCGTGATTTACTCGGCTCACGCCGGTTTCGCTTGTTCGCAGTATTTGGAGCACTGCAGTCGCTTCCAAAAAGCCATAGACAGTCGTTTAAAGGAGATGCGCTTAGCGCAACGGGCGACCGAAGAGATGGCCGGGCACGATACTGCGAAAAAAGAAGTACCCAGTGACGCACCGAAGCCGAAGCACGGCGTCAAAGCGGACAAGCAGGACAAGGCCAAGCCGGACAAAACACAGAAGAAGAAGCCCGACGACGATCCGGACCTCGCCCGGGCCGATGAAGTGTATCAGGACATACTACAAAAGGTGAAGTCGGCGCTCAAAAAAAGTTCACTTCGTGTCAAAAAATTTGACTTTGTGGTATCAAGTTTTTGGAAAAAGAAACTGAGACATCAAGTTAAAACGATCATACTTATCGTTATTTCGGCCATATTGCTTCGAAAAGTTAACTGTACGGTTCGTAGGTTTTTTGAAGCAAATCATAAATTTGAGAGGCACATAGCTGATCTTACCATATAGATCGCAGGTTTAATGAAGCATTTTTCTCATCGTACGATTTATAATGGGAATCCGAGGACTGTTCCTGTGAGCACCGAATGTTAGGTTAGATCATTTTGACATAATGCGAATCAAAAGGAGAGAATCAAATCACAGAAATTGAACGCAAAGGGAAGAAATTTACAAAGCACTTTAAAGGGAAATGACTCTTGTTTTCACATTCAATCTTCTTGTTTCGGGAATAATTTTGTAGAGTGGGTTGAACGATAAAGATGCTAATGTTAAATTAGAAAAATCGTTCTTTATCGTGTGAGGAATCTGGGTTGAAGAAAGGTAACCTAGAAAATTTAAATTTTCCTTTATTGCTTTAAATTATACAGACTACTTCAGGTTAAATTGTCAGTAAATTGTAACGCCAATATTTACTTAAAAATAATGCGCTGGCAATTAAAAACTCTGACTTACTGAAGCAAATTTCTAAGGATATTTTCCAGAAGGAATATTTGAAAAAACCTTCTTTGAAGATGTTTTATAAACTTTTTGCTATCAGAGCATTACATACTTTGTTGCTCGCAAAAATCGGACGCAATTTTAAACTTCCATTGTAAATCGTATATGAAAGTAGAATGCAGAACTTGGAATCGATTCGGAGTATCAAAAGGAGCCTCTTAACATTGAAAATAAGCTACTTTACATATGGTTATATGAGGATTTAGAATATTGGAATTATGCTCGCAGGCAAAGTGGAAAATGTTATCATTTCATAAACTTCAATGCTGAATACATTAATGTTACCCTCGTCTTGACATTAAAACACTCTTCACCCAGCATTAAACACACTTTTGCTACTCCCGTCTCTACACTCAATACTTTTATTGCACACCAAAGAGTATTTCCCGTCCAAAGGGATCCTTACTGCAAAATTGCAAACAGAAAACAACGCCAATAAAATACAAGAAACCTTCTCATCTATCATCTTCTACCACTTCCAATTCCCTTTCATTCAATTTCCCGAGCCATTCACGAATTTAAATATCGATTCACTTTTGACAGAAACGGCGCATGCGACACATCCTTAAACTGTTATTTACTGGATTGCGATGCGCCAGATATGGAGCGCGGAATTCCTCGGAGGCGGATTCGGCGACTCCTAACGCAGAAATGACGACTTTTGCGGCGCAAAGCGAATTCAGTTCTTGTTTCCTCCCGCGAAATCAGATACTCCTCTATCTCGCGCACAAAACCCTTCCGACGTCAAAACCCAAACAAAGTCCATTTTGGGTTTGACGTTCGCGCAACCAAATTGCGAAGCATCCATAATCCGATCGCGATAATTAGCCGCTGTTAATTAAATTCGATATTCATTAAGTGACGAGAAAAGTTACTTTGGCAGAAGGTATCCGTCTTTATCCTTCAAAGCCAGTCTTTTAATGATTTAATATAAACAGCCTGCCACCACGTAAATGTCTGTATTACGTTTCGCTGGCTCGGTTTTTGCTTTGAAATATACGTAAGAAGATTACGGCCTGCGGCACTATCTTCGCCAGTCGGCCGATCCCGAGGCGAAAAGCGTGCATAATGTACATTTTTGCGCGCAAGTTTGCGCGCATTTTTTGCGCGACACGTCGATGAAAACAAAGCTCTGCTTTTGGCGTAAAGGCGGCAAAATCGGAGCCGCGGAAAGGCGCGCGAAATTTTCTTCGGGTTAGGCCTGAGTCGAGAGCTTTGTGCTTGCGGTGCATTGTGCGCGTGCACAATGCGGCTGGTCTTTTTTCCCCTTTTTCGTCCATTTTTCTTGTCGTTTTTCGTTTACAAGAAGGAATTCTGTTCGACTGGGTGGAACGCGCGTTACGACGTTTTTATTCGATAAATTTCTCGTGTTTTTATTAAAATGCGCGGGATTTATGGCCAAGTGGGCCATCGGGAGAAAAGTAATTTTAGCGCGGCTTTTTTCTTCATGAAACGGCGGCGTTATTTTCATTGAAATAACAATTCCGGCATGTCAAAGAATCGTGTCATTACGAGGTTTAGTTTCACGTGATTCGGGAAAAAAGCGCAGTTGCTGTTTCGGGAATTTATTACTATGGGCTGTTTTTTGCTTTCGGTGAACGATGCATTCTAAATCCCGTAATTAATTTAGAGAAAAATGTAAAATAGGTGACGTTTACAGTAACTTTCGCCGAAAAATTACTGCCGCGATTATGGCAGGAGTAATAACTGGTATTCGGGTTAGTTTCACTGAAAAATAATTAACAACGTCGTATAACATGTTTCGCGGAAACAAATGATGTCCAATTGCGGAGATTGCGCGTGGCGCATTGCGACCGTAAATTTCACTTTTAATTTAACACCAGCTTTTCATATTTCCCGCGAACGGCAGCATTTGTTTATTGCGCGCAGGGATTTTATACATTTTTAAACCGTTTACGCTCAAAGTGCCGAACAATTGCGGCTTTTCAACCGCTTATTACTCTTTGCGCCTGGGACCATTTTCGCTACACTGCCACCCGTTTCATGACATTACAAAACAGTTTTGTAAACGCTCATTTTTTAGTATGCGAAATCCCTATGTTTATTTTTCCAGTATGAATTTTATCACCTACATTTAACCGACGACTGTGTCGCCGCAATTTCGCACAATTCGAACGCGAAACTCGTGCAAGCGCGACCCAACTTTCGCGTCGTCAATCAAAGCTCATTCCACTCACGCCAATAATCCGCGACAAATTAAAAAAATTGAAATAAAAAAGGGTCTAAAATCCTTTTTGTTGACCCGAATCGAAGCTGAGAGAAATCATTTAGATCCGTGTTTATTTGTATCTGTCCCCCAATCTATTTTATATCCAAATAAATGTAGGCCGTTGTAAATGTCACTTTTTTTACTAAATGTTATTTGCAATTGAATTTTAGATTGAGAGAGAAACTGTAACTTTGCTGGTTTGCAGTTATAATATATTAGAATGAATGGTTGTCAATTTTTAAGAGCAATAAAACACTTTATCAATTTTTTAAAACACTTTATCAAGTATTAATACATTTGTTGCACTTCTTTATCGGAATTATTCCGACTTTTCACTGTGAGATTTATCAACATAATGAATAACTGGTTAAAACAGTAAGCTTTAATTTTTGTCGAGGGTTCTGACTGACACATTTCATGTTACTATCAATTGACGGTTGATTTTTATATTTGTAATTCAAATCGGTGAAAGATTATGGTATAAATTACATTAGTGCCCAACATAGTTCTTTGAAAAATATTTAAAAAAAAATGTTTATCGTCGAAAATTTTTTTCAAAGAAAGAAAAGAAACTCATTTCGCAGAAACATTTTCTAATTAGAAATGATTCCACAAAATTATAATCAATCTCAGCTAAACCTAAATTTCCTTTCAACAACTTTGAAAAATGTACAATAATCAAAACTAAGGAATATTTCAGCATTTCTCCACTTTGCTTATCTCACTCCGCACGTCAGTCCCAGTACCCATTCATTTCTCGACATTCAATCTCGGCGAAAAGACGGCAAATAAATCGATTGTGCCGCCAATTGGCTCATTTTGTCGCCCGAAATACATTTGCCTACTTGTTACTCCAGGAGATGGCGAAGTACCAGAACGTCGGGGGCGATACCGGGTCCGGCACGATGATGGACGATCGCAAATCGGAAAAGGCGGACAAAAAAGGTGACAAGGACAAGAAGGACAAGGGCAAGAAGGACAAGGGCAAGCCGAAAGAGGTTGTCGAGAAACCTACCGAGGAAATCGTCGTCATGACGCGACGCGAATACGAGCAACTAATGGGCATAGCACAATCGGAACCTGAAGACGTGGATATCGAAATGACCGATGAGTCCGAAGCGGACGAAGAAGGTGAGCATAGTCGCAAGTTGCGGCTGAGAAAGTTTGGTCACGAGCGATTTGGGCCATCGAATCGAAACAGGTTCAGATGCTCCAGTTTCGACGAGAGTTTGAATGGGATGGAAAATGTGTTTAGAATGGGGAAAAAGTTTGTAGAAAAAATATTCGCAACAAATATAATCTTAAAATTTTATTATAAAATTTTATTGTAAAAATTAGGGGAGTTTCAATTATTAATTTCATGTATCCAAAATATTAGTCTTTAAAACTCAAATGACAAAAAGAACAATGTACTTTTTTAAAATTAATTTAATGTATCTTAAGACTGACAAACTAAAATGCGAACTGTTAGGTTCGCGGATTTAAATCGCAGATGAGATTTTCAATTTCAAATGATAAATTTCAGATTTTTGAAACTAAAAATTGTAATCCCTTTCATTCTGAATTCTCGACCTCTTCAAATTACTCGTAGAAACCTAACAATTCCCGAATTTGATTTCTGCGTTTTTTTAAAGAACTCTTGCTACAAAACGGGACAATGCAGTTATCGGATCCCGTCGGAAAATGTTCCACGTCAAACATGCGAAGCAAGCGCGACAATATTCCAGCTGGCAACTTTTCAAAAACCCTCCCCTCCCACCCGTTCGCCCGGCGAACATATTTATTTTGTCACCTCTTCGCGCAAAAAGTTAGCACACCCTCCAAATCACCCCGCCGTAAAATAAATCGACAACAAGCGGCGCCGATTGATTAAATCAAAAGTTATGTCCCGCAAATGTAATACAACTGACCATCCTCCCTGTCCATTCCCCGCAGCTGTAGCTTCCCGCGCAAGACGGCGTAACTATTTTCAATAACCCCAATCCAATGAAACCCTTCAACCGCCCTCGGGAGAGTCCAAAAATGCCGAACAATCGTCCCAACCGGGTCATTAATAACACTCGAAATCCGCCCACCGCATCTCGATTAATTATCAGCCTGAAATCGCTCCATTTTTCATTTCCCGACAACAATTTTTTGCGGCCGAAAATCGTCGCCAAAGCGGGCGCGATTATCCCCGAAGCAGCCCCAAAACCGACGACGCCGCAAAAAGTCGCGTTACAGTGCCGACCAACTCGGCTCAGAATTCGTCTCCGCAATAATATTAATAATTAGGATAATCGGAGTACGCGTGTCCGTGTATCATGAGGCATTAACGCGCAGTTGTGGACAGCCGACCAATACACCTCGAGAATCAATTTTAATTACAAAACGCGAAAATACGGGTATTAATGTTACCCATTAGGATAACACAATTAAATTTATTTATGGCGGCATTGTCGGGAATAATTTACTCGTGTAGCGCAATAGGTGGTGCACGCGGCTTAATTAATATGATGTATTATATATACACGGACGTTGCGTGCGGACGCGACGTACGGAATACGTGTACACGCGTTTGCTTATGTATGGGGCGGGTGTCTGTGTGCGCGGGCACGCACGTCGGACGGCGGTTGTGTCAGTCGTACTGAAAATTCTAAGCGGCGAAGGCCCTTCGTGCGCGATCATGCAAATTTCACGTGTCCCGTTGTAAACTGCGCGTGTAACCGTCTCGTGCATATTTATATGGCGGAGGCAACAAAGTTGCCGACTTTTTGCGCGAAGCCGAAATTGCGACACTTGCTTTACCCCGGCTGGGGATCGCAAAAATATTGCCGAGTTAAGGGCGGGGCTCTGTTTTACCGACGATTGCAACAATGTTTCGCGGCTGGTGGGAACAAGGGGAAATGGTTTCATGGAAGAGTATAGTGTAAAAAAATGTGCAAAATTTACCCGTTAACGCTGTAGAAACTTACGTTATGTTTAGCGTTAACGAGTTGCCATGATTTTTCGTGTAATTTTGGGAACGATGTGTAAAAGTAGATGAAGACGCGGAAGTTTGAGGTTATGTGCCTAGAAAAGAGTTCTCAAAAGAAAAGAGATTAATTGTATTATTAATGTGATGAGTTTTAGTTTTAAACAAATTTTTGTTTTAGTATTTAGTATAGTATTTGGTATTTAGTATTGTCGCACTAATTAAAATAAATAAACTAAACTAAACTAATAAACTAAAAAATTAATAAAAAATATTTATTGTGAATGTAGATTATTATAGGTCACTTTGGTAGTAGTTTTGATAATTGTTGGGTTGTTTTTCGGTACAAGTTTGTCGATTAAGATGCAAAAAGAGGAATTAAAGCGGAAATTACATTTTTCACACTAATAAGGAAAATGTGAAACACATTTGCTTTTAAGAGGTTAATCTGGAGAGAACGTTTTTACATTCGAATTCTCATTCGTAAAACGTTATAAAAATAATCGGCTAACATGTATTTTTCAGAGAAAAAGTTCCTCTGTTTTTAGAAAAAGCTTTTTCCTTAAAGGGGTAATGACAAAAGTGTGAAATACTGCAAATGGGTTAAACGGTACTTAACCGGATAAATTGATCTGAAAAGTTATTTTTGATATTTGAACTGCATTGTTCACTTCAAGATAATTTATCGTCAAATAATTTTTCCTTACATCTTTTATAAACAAAGATACACATTTCTTGTAATTGTCAGTAGTGTAATATTGTAAAAGATGTTTTCATACAAAACGCTGTTTAAATAGACAATCTTCTAATGTCATTAAAATGCTTGTAATAGGATGTCACCCATGTAATGATAACGGCATTTAATGTTATCAATACATGAATCTGAATCATCTTTTAGTGCTTTGAAATTTTACTCCGTGTACAAATGCAAAATTAAACGAAAACCAGTGGTAGTTAAGTCAAATGACCTCGATAATGGTTTATTAAATCACCTCAAAAAACTAACCAAGTAACCAATAATCGCATCACAAATAGTGTACATTTACCTTTACGACAAACTCAGTGTAAAGTGTGGAATATTAGGTTACGACCAGAATACTTCCCGCTAATTTTGTAAAGCTAATTTTCCGATCGAAACGCAATTTTCCGTCATAAAAGGTTAATATCTCAATTAGTGACCACTACAGTAGACGACAATTAGTCTTGCGTCTCCTTTTATTACTTAAAAATTGTGGAAAACTTAATTACTACTTTTGAAAAACAAAAAAATGGTGAATATTCAAATAATAAGACAAAAGAATGAAACGTATCATTTAAGACATGGTACCAAATGAGGAAAATTATATTATTCATAAAAACTAGGTGAAATTATATTGTTATTTATAGTGTCTAAACCACTTTCCTGACATATCTGGAATCCCTCGAAAAGCCGTCGCAAAAACGTTCTGCCCTTCGTTAATAATTTTCACCTGAATTCTCGCGTCGGCTCTAGAAATGTAAATAATTTATCCCCTGCTTAACTTACCATTGGAAGCAATAGAAGCGCAGGTGAAATTTACCGAAGAATTTTGGAGAGTACGCGAAGGGTCGATACTTTCGCGCGAATGCGTTAAAAAATGTGGGAAACGTTAATGCCGGAATTCATGTTTTTTATTGGATTGCAAGAAATCGAGTTTGTGCTCGGAAAATTCAATTTAAGTATTTCTCTGCGGTTTTCGCAAAATATTTCGACCCTACCGGTTGAACATTTCTGAGAAAAAAAGGCGAAAAATTCTACTTGCGACCTGCGTTTGGAGCTAATTATAACGACTTGTCGCCGATTGTTAATTCCGAACTTTTTCTCGCAGCTTTTCAGCGGCGGCAAAATTCCGCCGACGAGAATCGTTTGGTGTAACCGCTCAGTACTGGCAGAATGGTAATCGCGTATTTTGTTTGGCGAAAGTTAATTATTGCGATGAAAAAGTTATCTTGTTACAAGCGAGGCACAATGGCGGGAGATTCGAAAAAATGGCGTGAACGGTGTTAACGTTATTCTCGGAAATGTTTTAATTAACGAACGGGCGAGAGGGTGGGAAAGGGTTTAATAAAAAGTGGAGTAATTGTAACGTCGGCAGTGGTCGGGTTAGAAGTGTTAGTCTTTCCACATTTCAGCTTGCGCTTGGGAAACGTTACGCGACGGAGCTCGAGTCGGGCGCCGTGGGACAGTTTTTGCTTCGTTTTTGCGGGGACTTATAAATAAATAGAAATGTGCTTTTAAAAATGGATTTAAGTAGTTAAACGCCTGAAATTAAACTGTTGAAAGATAAACGGGAAAATAAGTCTTTACAATCTCTTTGGAAGAAACAGTTTTTCACTTGGAATTTGTTTAATGCTAAATCTGAGGGCTTTTTGAGCGTAGTTATTTTCAGACCAATGTGGAGTAATGAGGAATGAAGGGAAAATGCACGTTGATCGAATATACATATAAAATATAGAATATACAATTTCAGAAAAACTGAACTAACTCTTTATTTCTCTTTCTCCACAACAACACATTTCCCTAAACCTCTTCAACCTCCCCTTTATCCCGCAAAAACTACCCCGAAATGCACTCCACCTTCATCCCCAATTGACCCTTAAGGTCCCTCAAACTTCTTAATCCCTCTCCAATTCTTCACCCCGCCTCCCCGACAACTTTAATTGCAAATCAATCCAAACTTCGACGCGCCCCACCCCGCATTTTTACCGCAACTGTCTAACCAAACTAAACTCCTTTCCATCCGATCTTGCAGCGCTCCATCCGACCTACCGAAAAGCCGCCCCCCTCGACCCGCTGAAGCAGCCCCTCCCCGAGTCAGTGCTCTCTCTCGCCGGCATCGCCGAATCCAGCAACATTCGGCAGAAAAAAACCGGTGCGGCCTTTTCCGACCTCGACGAGTCCGTCGCCCGGGCGAAAATCAAACTGGAGCAGTGGCGCGAAAAGTCCCACCGTGACGACTCAAGTCTGAAGGCGAAAATGCGCGAAATCAAGTCCGCCAAGTTCGAACCGCCGATGAGACGGTTTGCCGGAATCCGGCTGCAGTCGTCGATTAGAGGATCTGTTTCCAGTCTGCAATGTCGCCGGGTGTCCGGCAAAGAACAGGGAATGAAGACTCTGCTGGATCGGCCACCGGGAGAACACATCCGAACGAAAATTCAAAGAACTCGGAGGGGAATCGAGAGGCAAATTTCTGGGACGGCGGGCGCGTATCCGCGGCTTTCCGCGGCTAATTTCGAGATCGATGTGCCGAAGCTGAAAGAACGGGGGAAGGGTAACTTGCCTCCGACAGCAGAAGGTGCAGGTGAAGGGTTGTAAATTCGAAGCCAGGATCGATTGAGAGGAGATACTGAGACTCGCTTCTTTTGAGCGAGTTCATTTTATATGGAAGGGGGGGGGGTATCAAGGTTTTTTATAAATTCCTTTTCATGCAATGATAAAATTGAAGTTGTATCGAATTGTCTTTTTGGCAATTCTTAAGTCACTTTTTCACTCTTTGCAACCATTTTTTTCGACGGTAGACAATTTCGAAAAAACGTTTCCGAGTGAAACATCTCACGTGAGATCGTAAAAAGGCTATTTTTTCGTGCAACGGAACGTTCAACGGACGACATTCGCTGGAGAAATTGTTTTTCGAATTGGATTAAACTCCGACGAGTCGGCTGGTTCGGGGCGCATTGTTTGGTTGAATCAATGACGTTTGTTGTATTAGTTGCGATGATAAAATTACGGAGTTGCGAGCGCGTCTGATTGTCGCAAGTTAAATTAGAAATTATGTCGGTTCATTAAACGCGCAGGCGCGCGAAATTGTTTCGACGTCGCGACTTTTTGTTTGGCCGCGCTGATTATGATCGACGAGACGTAATGAATGCCGTTGTCGGAGTGAAGACTTGACGGCGAATGTTGAAGCGCGGCTTTTTACGTACGTGTGATCGAGGATGACATTTTACGCCTTACCTGAAACAGAGAGGAAATTAAAGAGTTAGATACAGAATGTTCAGAAGTTGCAATATAATTTAATTAAAATGAATCGAAAGCGATTCTTCGGGCGAAATTTTGCCAGTTTTTATAGCGCAAATACTTTTGAATAAAGGTAAATTTATTTAGGAATAAAAGAATAAAATTTGCAGACGAATCAAATTTTGTGTTTCTCAATACAATGGAGTGTATGGCGCTTCGAATGAGAGGAATAATGTGTTCGGATATTCAAAAACAAAAGTGTTTTACGCGCCAAATGTATTCCATCAGTGCTTTAGCGCATTTTCTAGTTATTCGTCGACCGAGCCGCGATGTCAGAATTTTCGCAAGTGGAATTAACAAACGCAATTATTTACCGGGCAACTGTTTTATGGCGGAATTCTATTAAAATGCGCACTTTAAAGAGATATTTTTTCAAAAGATGGTGTTCTTTGAATCGCCATATTCAAACCCCATTTATGAATTTTCTTTAAGAATAATTAAGGACTTCATTAAAAGTCGAAAAAACAACCTTGCGACAATACATCCATTGCTTATTTTCCCCGCAGTGTTTCTTTCGTCGCGTGGCATTCATAAAAACGACTTTTCGAGTGTAAAAAGCGGCTTTCAGACCAAAGCAAAATGCATCTTTTAATACAGATTAAATGACAATTTCCGCCCAACATGTGTTCTTTTGAGTCAAAGAAGAAATCTTTTTTAAGTGGACAAAACTTGTGATGATATCTTGCGAAATCATTTCGTTAATGTATTTTAACAATTGTCACTGTATTATTTTTTAATTCGTAAAAGTTTTTTTTGTAATACTCTAATTACGTTAGACATGAAAAAGGCTGAGATAAATAGATGGTAACGGTTGAAACCCTGATAACGAAAATAGCGAGGTAAACGACAAACTCAAATGAACAACTAAGTGAGGAAATTATATTTAGAACATTGATTGCAATAAACGAATAAAAGTGTAACTATTTGTACTTAGAAGAGAAAAGTTATCTATAGCACCGTTAATTATTCCGACGTACTTGTCTTGAAATTACATTTAATTTCCGTAGAAGGAAGTAAAAAATTGCTTCACCTTTACACAATTCTCGTCGAAATAGACGAGAAAACTCCGAAAATATTCAGACTAAATGAAGACAAGTCCCATGTTTCTTTATTTATAAAAATCCGCCGCAAACAATGTAAACCTTATCACAATTTCACCCACAGTGATGAAAAATGACAAATCGAAGCATCATAAAAAAGGATCTTGATTAAAATATGTTGAATCAACTTTATTTCTATGTCAAAGCAATTTGGCAGCTCTTTAGCTAACATTCTATTGGCACATAGTTAATCGCGAAATAATGTGAGACCAACATAAATGTGTGGTATATATTTAAATATGTTCCAGTAAGAAAAATATGTTCGCTCAACAGGATTTAATGTTGTGTTAACATATTATTTTTCCCATGATTATAAAAATGATAAAAACAGTATATTTAAAACAGTATACAGTATATATAAAAACCTATCCAATCAAATGATTATATTTTTTAATAGCAGTCCACAAAAACTATGGTAGTAAACCAGTTTGATACTCTTCATTAAACAATCAATATTTTCTTCTCAGTGTCTGATATAAAAACCCCAATTAATTTTATCCATTTTTCTCACCCTTTTCAAGAACACACTCCCCAATGGCTTGGAATCATAAATGGAACCTGACTCCGGAAACCATAGTAGAATGGAAATCAACCTTGGATCAAGCATCCATCCACTATTTCTAGACAGGTTCCCAAATTGGAAATATATTCATGGAACCCATCTAGGAGTGCCAATCATCTAGAAGTTATCTAGGCATAGTGGATAGATGAACCAAGCTTTATTTCCAGAGCCAAATTCCATTTATGGTTCCAAGCCACTTTTTATTACCAAGGAACTTTTCCGCCTTACTTCCATCCACTTTTTTCTCCCTGTCCGTTATCTCTTCTCGAAATTCGCCATTCGTCGCCGCGAAATCAAACGCCCGAAATACTGCGAAGAGACAAAACCGACCGTTCTCGTCGGTTTTCGTTATCTCCGCATCCAATAATTATACAGCACTCAGCGGTCCGCGTCGAAAAAGGATCGCGCGATTATGCGGCGTCGCCCGAACTCGCGCATTATATAAATAAGCGGCGAAAGACAATGACGCGAGTTTATTAGAAATGTAAATGTCCCGGGATCGCGGACACTGACGCAACGGCGTCGCCATCCGCGCTCTGTCAGCTATAGTCGACGATGCATTATGCATCGCTGCTTAAACCACAGAGTGTGCTGCTTTGCATCGATGTACAATTTCGGTAGTTCCATATTCCGTACGGGATCGCCACTGCCGCCGGTTCATCAAAGTGAAGAATGTGTGCGTGCCGCGGACGCGTACGTGTGCCTCTGATTTAACCTGTCAAAGTGTATCCGATATTGAACTTGCCGCCGAATTACGTGAATCGACGTTGTTGCCGCACGGATGGGACATTTTTGGACGCTGCGGCCCTTGAATGCGTGGGATAGCGCGTTAATTGGATTCTTCGAGAAGTGGAGCGGGGAGTTGGGGGAGGGAGGAATTTTTTTTGAAGTTTTTTTTGAAGTTGGGTGAGAAAAGAGGGTGCAGACATTTCTTGTCACGATTGCAAGAGAAATTCGACGACAAATTGTCTTTGGGTTATTTTCGGGGAAAAAAGTTAGAATAATAATTACCATACTTAATGGTAACGATGGCAAGAAAAGAATGACGGGTTGAATATGTTAGTATGAAAAATATTAACCACACCTAAAATGTTATAAGATATCTTAAATTGTATCTTATGTTTGGTTGTATCGAATTGCTACATTTAGTGTTTAGTAGAAATGCTTTATTTTGCTGAATTGAATTGAAATATATGAGACAATTGTATTTTGTTTTTTGTTGAAATAGTTTAATAAAACAAATTATAATTTGAATCTCATGTTTGGAAGAATTACACATGAAATTGCGCACCTCTGGCATAAATACCAATTAATTTTGCGTTTATGACAAAGTCAAGTTAATTGGGATCCACTAAATTACTTTGTGCAAACGAAATGAATTTCTGCTGAAGGAACAGGGAAAGTCAATTAATACTACATTTGGTTGTGAAGAAAGTCAATTTTCTGTCTAATACACTGAAAAAATTAACCTCACTGGTTGATCCGCAGCGCATCTCTGAGTGATGTGAAGGCATTACTGAGTGATTTGAAGTAAGATAGGCAGTTGAAACTTACTAAAAAGATCTAAAAGGTAGTCGCGGTAAAAAGTCGTTTTTTAACTTTGTTTAATTTCTAGGTTTTCGTATATTTCTATCCAGCTTGACATTCTATTTTTTAAAAAAATGTAATCAAAAAATAAAAATAGAATATTATACAGCCGTGTATAAAAGTTTGATAATCGTTTTGTTTTATAGCAAAACTTTTGGAAGTACAAGTTTTATTACCGCAAATTCTGTTTCTAAAAATTGAGAAAGTCAAAGGAATGGTTATACTTTTTCTTCAGTTCACTTTTACGTGAAAGTAATTATTTTAATCGTGTTAATTGAAAAGGCACCAATCATCTTGAACGAGGATTGTGCAGTCAGTAGAATTTTCAATTAATATTTTAATAGATTTTTTTTTACGCCCGACATTTTATGTACGCTTTGCTTAGATACCCACACTATTGTCTTTATTTAAAAAATTAGATTCCCTCCATAGTAACTGAGACAAAATTTTGCGTAAACAAATTGCCTTCCATTTCAAGACCAATTAGTTAATTTTGTAGGACGACTTTCGCTCGTTATGCATCAAGAAAACAGAATCTTTTCTTAAAAAAGATTTTCTCTCTTTTAAACTGGGTCTTTTATAAATAAATATTTCGTAAAATCTCTCCGAGCTAAAATACCATCTTCAACCGCGAACTTGCATATTCACTCACTTCATCCGTTTCCGTTTTAACTCTTCCAATATTACTGTAACTGCCAGAAGTAGCATTTACAGCCAATAACTACATCGCTAAAAAAAGCGAAACAAAAAACCTACCACCACTCCCTGAAATTGTAATAGTCCGATAATTACTCCCCGACACATTCTGTCTGCTCCCATTTCCTTTCATTCAATTAACCGAACTATTCACGAATTTAAATATCGATTAACTCGCGACAAAGGCAGTGTAGCGCGTGCGTAATTGCATAAAAAATGAACCGACAAATCAAATCAAACCTCCCCGCCTTTTCCAAACTCAATCTCCGAAAAGCTACCCCAAAAATTGTTTCCCCAAACTCAAACCTAACAATTCCCCAACAATTCTGGCTCCATCTCGTCCTCTCCACGCAGCCGGATTCTTCGCCAAGACAGTCTTCGGTAAGACCGCTATATCGATTTCCGCCGAAAACTCGAACTTGCCCGACTCGGGAAACTTGCACGGGAAACGTTTTCATTCTTCCGCCGAGAAGGCAAATTCCTGGCCAAACGGCGCCGGAAGCGTCTCCGGCCGATAATCGGCCGTCACGTGACCGGTCCGATCGGATCTCCGACTGTCTTTCAGTGGCGGCGATTTACGCGCTTCGACGAGCGCGAAAAACGCGTCGGCGAAAAACGAGCGTCAGAAAACTCTGATTAAAATTTGTGTGTTCAAATGAATTCCTAAACGACCGCGGTTAAATTAAATTCATTCGCGGATTCCGGCGGACCGAATCGGTTACAAAAATAGCAGTGTAATAAGACGTGGCGGATAATCCGGCGGAAAGATGAGAGATAACCGGGTCGGAATCTGCAGTCGCGCTTTTTTAATTCCCGCCGGGAAATAATGAGGGGTTAAATTGATATTGACCGGTCGTTTCGGCGGCACTCATAAGTCGCGGGCGATCGATTTAACGCGCCAAGTCAATAACTGTTGGAGATACAGCCACTCGTTCGGTAATAAATTCTTTTGTGCGCGGGATAAAAAACGGTTTATTGTTCGGCGAGTTTGGCGCGGCGGAACGAAGGACGGGAGATGAAAAAAAGCGCCGAAGAAAGCGATCAATTTGGCTGTCAAAACGCGCGGCGCGCTTGATGAAAGTTTCGCGCGGAAGAATGGCACTTGTTTTGCAACTATTTCGCGCGCCGAACGGGACGCGTTCGAATGGACGCGAGCGAATTATTTCTTTTATTAATTCCCCGCGTTTCGGGTATTGGAAATCCATATTGCCGGACGATATGAATGCGCGATTTCGTGTAAATTGCGCCGCTTGCAAACGGGCAGTTGTTGCGAAGACACTCGCAATCCGGCGTCGGTTTGCAGGCTGTGAAATCAGAAACGGCGGCCCGTTTGGTGCGGTTTTGCAAACCGATTTTCGGATCGGGTTTTCCAGGGATTGAGCGGAGTTTTCGCCGGACTCTGCGACTCACAATGTTGTGTTAAGTTTGCGGTTTGCTATCGGGTGTAATGTTTAAGCTGAATGCTAACGTTTATTTGTTAACATGCGATTTGAAACTTCCTTCAGATTGGACGCTCTGGGTACTTCGACTGCAAATGTGGTATAAAGTGGACGGTTCAAGGGTGATTGGGAGTTGAAATGTTTTGGAGATAAATGCTGGGATTTAACGTGAATGAGGGAATTGTTTTGGATATTGATTTTCGAGGTTGAATAAAGGTTTTGCAAGACAAGCAGTGTAGTTCGGAATGTAAGTACACTTACTGGCAAATGATTTCTATTTTATCAAATATAGAAAGGAAAATAAGGAAATTTTCTATTTTATCTTTCTATAGATAAAATAGAAAAAATATTTCTATTTTATCTATAGAAAGGTACGAAGAGTTAGGATTCAACTTAATCAGATTAGAATAAACGGAAACACTTTATACATCAGGCAAAATGTTTTCATTTTATTTGATTTGATTTTATTTTATGATTTTAAACGAATGCCATTTTTTTTATTTACTATTTGAACGACTTTTAATATTTTTCAGATTTTATCAGAAAATGTTGAATTTTTAAATTTCTTTCCTCCTGCAAGAACTTGTTCTTAGGAACGAAGCACTTTTCTCAGGTCACAAAATGAGACTGCCCAGGGTCGGATTACAAAATTAATGACGAAATTAAAGTTGCGAGTTGTCGTGTAGCGTCGTTCGCCCAGAAGGGGTGTGTTTTTCATTCCGAGAGTCGAAGGGGGTCGACGGGAATTAATCCCCGCGCCGGCGGATGACGAGCGGGCGGCAAAATTGAATTTGTTGTTTAAAGTAAGCATTTACTGATGAAGCGAGACGTAATTTGGAGCAAGCACACAGACGAGCGTTTATCCCGTACCGAGATGAAGCCCGGCGCGCATCCTTCAACGCGGCTTGATCAACTCGCACGAAAATTGCGCCGCCGAAACGGTGCCAAGGGATCGTCCACGCTTTAAGTCGCGGACAGCGCAGCCTTAAAAATGGCCTAGTTTGACTGACCGACGCGGCTTTGCATTTCTGTTATTTCCCCCCGGGATTATTCTGCGGACAGATCGATTTCGAGGACTACATTGAACATTTCAATTTTCAAAAATATATTCCTGCGTGACTTCAGAAGAAATCTTTATGACAATTTTTGACAAATATTCGATGGAGTTTTTAATCACGATTGGAAATATTGCGAGAGAAAGCATTTGTCTCAAGATATTTGATATTGAATTTTAATTAATACAAACATTATCAATATTAATGCGGACATTTTTTAATGTATTTATTTCTTATTTTTTTTCATTTTTTTATTTAGTCAGGATTTTGTTGTTTGGTATTTCAATCTGAATATTTTGTTCAGGATATTTTTTCTCAGGACATTTCGCCATGAAATAAAAACTCAAAGGTAAAGTTTCGGTGAAAATAGCGCCATTCTTTTAATTTAATCTCAGGGTTAATTTTTTCTCTCGCATTCCTGTACAAAGTTGGCAGAAATTTTAATCAGCAGCAACGTTGCGGATTACGTCTCATCCCGTTGAAAGTTCTTCTGAGTTGCATTATCAACATTTTTCCTTTTGACGAAGGGGTGGGGAAATTGGGGGAGATAAGGACCATTGTCCCTTGAAACAAACGGCCAAATATAATGCCCAATCAGCGGTGTCTTTGACGACAAAAGCATCGCGGCGAATTAATTAAATTCTCGTAATTGGAGCGATTTCTTGTGCCGGCAACACCCGAAGAAGAACGGGCGATATTATTCAAAGCATTTTGCGCCGTCCCTGTCATCAAATACAATCCGTTAGGTGGCTCGATCCGAGCGCCGCCAAATCGACCAGGTGTGTAATTGAGACATCAGAATGAAATTAACTCCCATTCTGTTCAAGTGCACGTCGTCCCCTTGACCCCCCTTTTTATCTCCCTCCATCTGTCTCGTCCCAGCGTGTAATTTATTTTTCGTTATTGTCGAATCTTGCAGCCAACCGGTTATAATTAAGCGCAAGTCAAGCTTCTCAAAAGAACAGTCGTTTTTGTCGGAAATTCTTCTGTCCACCGATAATTAAGTAGCCCGACGATTAAACACTCGTTTTTCATTTTCAGTTCCTGATATTATACTTTTCCCGTTATTTTTAATCTCTTTTTAAACGGCTTCAGCGGGAAGACAATGAAAATGCAAATCGAAAACCTAAATTTACCGAACACCGAAAAGTAATTCATGAAGTGACTGGAATGCAGAACGAAATTTTTGCGGAGTAAATGTTAACAATATAAATTGTTGCGAACATGGGAAGAATGATTGGAAATCGACAGCGAGTAAACGTTTCCGCAACGCAAATGTTGACTCGAAACCAGCGTTGAAAACGACGGAAAAATTGGCGCCAAAATGCTCAGTTCGGAGCGGGCGAGTTAAAACGCGCCATTCCAAACTTATTTGTCGTTGGGCGTCGCGGCGCCCGCGATTTTTCACGGCTCACTTTGAAAGCTGCGAAAAATTATGGCGTGGCGCACGCAACTTTACGAGCCGCGCAATTTTTGATGAATGAACAAAGTGATAAGCGTCGTTACGTCGTGGAACAACGCGTGCGCATAGTGTTTGATAATTTTTCATATGAAAAAAACATGAGGGTGCCCATCGGATTTTGAAATCTTGAAAACATGGAAAAAGCCTTACATTTAGAGACCAGGAAAATCTGCAACTTTGAATTTTAATATATACGTTTTATATTCTCAAAATATTTTTCTATTTTTTAAATTGTGCGAATAATATTTTTCTATTTTTTAAATTGCCAATCGAATAATCATAAAAAACTAAACTAAAAATGTAAAATAGTGGAATGTGTTGAAGGTCGCAGGTTGGTATTCAATGTCGGTAACATTGAGTACCAATATATAACGTGATTCATTTCACATGACTTGTTGAGGTAACTTGTAAAATACGAAATGACTAAAAAATGTTCTAACAAAAGTTTTATTGTCTATAGGAGTGCATCCGAAGAGAGCAGAATTTACGGGAAAAGTTTGTTTTATTCGTGACAGGTGGCGCTGTAATCGAAAAAATTTGTTTTTTATGAGAACCAAAATCCAAGTATAAAATATGTGTAAAACGTTGTTCCTTATGTCCATTTTTCTAAAATTAATTAACCTCGATACATTTTTTTCGGTTTTGAAAACATGGAAAAAGTCTTAAATTTTAAAATAAGTTTCGTAAATGCATGTTTGTGTTTGTGTTTGCCAAGGCTTGTTTTACATTAATTTTTCGAGTCGTCGAAATCGTGAATCGTTTAATTCAAGGATTAATTCGGTCGTGAAACTATTCTATCTGGCGTAGCTGAACGTGACGGTATTCTTTTTTCCCTTGGTTTCTTATCTGACAAAGTAATTTAGTACGGTGGATTTTTCGAAATTTAAATTTTTAAGAAAGGCGGCTTCAAGTGGGTTAAGTCGAGATGGAGGAGAGTGAGTTTCGAGTTGATATTCTTCGAAGTCAAGTGGCGGATTTAAAAATGGAATCCGAGTGGCTGGATGGTGTAAAGTCTGGAGTTGACTTGTTTGAAGTGAACTATTTTCTAAACGTGACAAAACAAATCTTTGCAGAAGAACATTCAACGTCCGATTCCGCCGTCTTTTCATTCGAAGTTACATTCTGTTAAAGCCGCATCAGGGTAATATAATAGACCAGATAACTTTCCGACGAGAAATATATATCGAAGATTATTTTTTTGAAATTCACTGGGTAAAATCGTGAGAGATTCTGACGTCAATTTTTAAACGTTTCTCATTTTACATTAATAGAATAGAACGGGGAAAAAACATTTGACACTAACTCTCTGGTGATCCCTATTCGGAGATTCCCCATTGAAAAAAACTTGCTGAATTAACCTCAAACTACAGTTGATGTTACACTTTTTTCGCATGTTTCTTGCCCATTATTTTGTACATCTGCGATTCCTATTACCTTTTTCCATCTTTCTACCACTTCAATTGATTAACCCTCACTTCGTATCTCTCTCCAAACCTAATAACCTTTTTTGGTAATGAAAAACTAAGAGTCCAGTTCGCGGCGATAAATATGTAATGAAATACGTAATCAAAAACTACAGAACAAAGGCAATTCCACCAGCTTATATCTCCCATCGGCAACGAACATAATGAACTTTCACCTTCCACTCGAAACTTTATTACAACTAACGACCCATAAAATCGTCTCACCGTCGCAAAAATCGAAATCACCCTGATCCTGACAATCTCGCTGCAATCAATATCCTTATTCCTCGCGCTTCGCTCCAACTTGACGCTGATAAATATTTCATCTTCATTCAGACTGCGAAAACACAACTGCCATTCTCTTCCTCGTTTCTTTGTATCGAGCCTTGTTTCGATTTGTTCGCCGCCTTAACTCCCTGCTCGTCGTGAAAGAAGCTCCGTTCGGAATATAACGATCAGCCAGCGCGAAAACAATCGCCCGATACTCCCTTCCGTCGAATACTTCCGCGAAAACGGAACCAGTCCACGCTAATGAATCCGCCCGGGCATAATGCGATCGACGTATCGATCGCGGATTATGAGGTCGGCGCGACTCGCGCCGGCAAAATCGCAATCCAATAACGGACTCCGATTAAAATCCGTCGCGCTGTTTGCGCCGTCGAACCATTCTTCTTGCGATCGAACTTTTTCCCGTGCGTTTCGTCGGATTCTAGCGATTTTCGCGACGGAATTGCCGCGGAAAAAGGCCGAAAAAAAGTCTGCTTCAAAGGGTCGACGAGAGCAAAGATAAAGGAGGAAAGACGAGGAAATCCGAGGGTTTCCCGGGAAAGGGGGTACGGGGGGTAAATCGATGGGAAACGAATTTTTTAGCCCCGCGAACTAATTTCGGTGAAAGCGCGAAAACTGCTGGGTGGGCGGAGGGAATTAATGCCGGGCGATAATGGAGTTAGGGCAACAGTTGGCCGGATCTTTTTCGATTTAGCGATAAGGATGTGCTAAGTGGTGATCTTGGCCGGTCATTGGTTTCGGGCGGTTTGTTTGCGTTGTTTAATTCGGTATTCGGAGTTAAATATGAGCTGGGGAAATGGGAGATGCATTTTTGGATTATTGAACGGTTTGGGGATCGAATATTTCAGCAAGTGGGATAGGCGTCCGAGCGACTCTTCAATTGTAATTATGAATTTAAAACGAGGCCTCGCGATTAATTCAGAGGGCTGCAACTGTGCACTTAGGAATCGTTAATAAAACGAGGCTGCTCCTGAGAGAATGTGGTCAGCGTTTTCAGACGTTTCGCGGTGAGATTCGGAATTATCGGCGCGTAATCGAAGTCGTGCAATCAGTTGCAAATTTAATCATTACAACGTCCGATTCGCGGATTAATTAAATCGCTGTAATCGCAGCATAATGGTAATTCAATCGTCGCAATTGTCAATTTGAAATGTTAATGAAAAAGATTTGAAATCCGGAGTCATCGTTTTCATTTTGATTCCATTGGTAGAACAGGAATATTGAAAGGTCGTTGTGAAAATGGCAGTTATCAGTGTCAAACGATTGAGACAAGGCGGGAAATTTGGATTTCCATTTCTAATTTGTTAAATCATGTTTGAAATCAGATTTTTATTTTCGTGTCATTAGATTCGATCGAGTGAAAAGGAGCCTTCTGCGTTTCACTCGGGGAGACGTGATTCCAGCGAAACATTTTGTAAAATCAGTTAAAAATAGACAAAAGTCAAGAAGACCCGGAGAAAAGGTGCTGTCGTCGGCCGACTCGAGTCGTCACGCGTAGCACTTCCGGTGAATGGTCGTTTTCCGGGTGGAAGTAAGTTCTTTCGCGAATAGAACGGGGAAGAAAACGACCGACAGTCAAAGCTCGACAGTCAGTCCGGGACAATCGTACACGGCAACACAACTGCAGTCGTATTTTTTACTTTGTTCCCGTATTGTTTAACGCGCGACGCCACGTCCTAATCCAATTATTTCACAGAACTTTTTGGAAACCGTCAGACAAAAACAGCGCATTTCCGTTGTTTGCTTTACCGAAAAAGTCTGGAATTCATTCCCGTGATTACTATTGTTATTTTAGTGTTAGAAAACTGCTTTATTACTTGTAATCGTAATACTGATTTACGGAGTATAATTTTGTAAATGTAATTTTAAGGGGAAGTGCAACCCAGAAAACATTGAAAATAAAAGAAATGTATTGAAGTTTTTATACTTTGACATTCCACTGTATTGAAATAAGTTTCAGATTTTTATATCAGCATTGTAAATGATGTTTTAGTAAGATTTTCTTCACTTTGTTCGATATTGTTCAGTTTTCTTTCTAAAACACAGAAATGTTATTTTCCATTTTTCACTCTTTCAATGTGTTTATCATTTAGTCTAAGATGAGCAAAATATTGAAATGTCAAGATATTTGTATGAAAACTACGGATTTTCGCCCTTTTGGGTTGACGATAGTAGATCAAACCCATTCAGAAATCTTATGTCAACATTTCAATTCTTAAACCCTATCGTAAATTTTACTTCATTTTCTCTCTAAAATATCCCGATTTCATCCTGAAATCATTCAACGATAATTCTTGTTGAACAATAGTTTTTGTTTCGGAATACAGCAAATGATTATTTTCGTCGTGGAATCATTGGTGATTCATGCTCGATTCTCGTTGGATCGCGTCACAAATTGAATGTTTCGTGTCCGGATGCACGGGACAGAAATGTTCCGCGCCCGGACTGGCTGTTCGATCGATACCGCGGCCGAGTCGGACGCGGTCGCGAGTTCGTTTTTGCGAGAGCTCGTGCTCGCGCAAATGTCACTTTGAATAATTCCAAGAAAGCGGCAGCCTTCCGCTCGACTTACAGCGCGCTCGGTTATGCCGACATGTGCGTACAAGACAATTCGACTCTAATAATTCAGCGGCAAAAATGTAACAAGTGCTTTACCCTCGTTCCGTCATAATGCGCACTGCGGCGGGCGCTCTCAGACGTCAAAGCGTGCTTGTCGCGTATTAATTTTTTTCAGGAAAAAAGAGGAAAGAAGCGCGGGGAGAGCGCTCTTTGTGAAATTTCGGGCTTTCAATGGCAGCATTGTCGTTTGTTCGGATTAATTTGTTAATTACTTGCTTGAAATGAAACAGTTTCGTTAAAGAATTGGATTTATTGAGAAATGCTTTAATTGATTGGATTGATTGGAGGTTATTTTTAAGGAGGTTTGTTAGAGAGTTAAATCTTGGAAGAAGGAGTTTGTTTAATTTAGATGGACTGTTGTAAAGCTGTGGAATGTAAAAATGGTGATGCTGGATTAAGTAGGTATTTTGATAAGAATGGTAAAAGCAGAAAGAAAATGTGAACATCGATGTTATAGTAATTTTTCTGGCATAATGAATGCGCAATTATTCGACATTACTCGAATCTTTGCAAAATTTAATGATCAGTATTAAATGAGGAAACATTGAATATTAAATCCAATTTGTTCTGTAAATACTCTAATGATTATGTAGAAAACAATTACTGTAAATTATGTACGGTGTGTTAAAAGTGCTGCATTAAGGGTTAGTAAACATCATTATAGCACTTGAATTATATTTTGATTATTAAAATCAGAGTATTGTAACAATATCTGTGAAAAATGAACTTTCAATTTCGTCAAATTCAATATACGAAAATACTAAATGGTGGTAAGAATTACAACAATAAAAAACTAAAAAAAACTAAAATGGGAAGAATTTATTTCTTGAATTTACATATCTCTGTTTTACCACTTATAATGGTATCGTTTAATGGTAAATTCCCAATTTTCCATTAATTTTGTTAGCACATTATGATGAAGGTGCAAGACATCTAGACGGATATTGGTTTAATTATTGACAAAATTAAACACTCAAGTGGTAAACTTTTACCGCTGGAAAGTTACAGTTTTATCGTTTGACAAATAGTACGCCTTACCACTTGAAATTGTACTTCATACCACGACAGTAGTACCTCATACAATTAAAGTAGTAACTTTTACCCCTTAGTTCACTGAGAAAACTAAGTGGTAAGAAATCGCCATTTAAGTGGTAAAATCTTACCACTTGAAGTGGTAAAACCTTAAAT
>JABFPB010000851.1:0-30765 GCA_022817645.1 Ceratoteleas bidentatus
AAGTTAAAGGTACACCAATTTTCATTGAATTTCAATTTAGTTTGCGCCAAAATGTTCGGAATTCTGTTTTGAACAAATATGTCAGACAGAATTTTGATGGAATTTATAGTTTACGTGGATTGCCAGTTTTCTGGCAATCCATGAAACATTCTTTAAGAAATTCTTTATGACATTCTTTATGAAAGAAATTCCAATTTTTGCAATTTGTCTTATTTAGGGAATATTTTTAACTATAAAATACTTAAAACTAGGATAAACGATAACATTATGTTGAGTCAACTTTAAAGTCGAATATCTTTTTTCAAACTCAACAATCCATCCTGAAAGTTTGCATGCCTTAAAATTTGGGGTTTTCTGTTCAGTTTACCCAAATTTAAGAAAAACGAACTTGATTAACAACTTTATAAAAAAATCTAAAATCGTCTGTTAGATAGCCGTGCTTATTTGGTCTGTATATTTTTATTGAATGAAATGATCATATCGCACCACATGGCGCCATCTATGAATATATTAAGCTTTTCAGACTTCAGTAAAGAATCTTTGCCTAGAAAATCAAAAAATGTGCCAAATTTGCAAGTCAGTATCGTTATAATTCCGCATAACAATTAAACAATTAAATGTGTATTTTGTACATAATTGATACAGGGAAAAACCATATGTCAACTTTGAAGTGAAATATTTTTGCAACAATCAAATAATCCTTACCGCATTTTTTTCTAAAAAAAACTTTTGTTTCTCCTCTACAATTTAGCTAAATCTGAGATAGAGTATTTGAGAAATGAATTTTTGAAAAAAAGAACATGTTTACATTTTACCACATAACTCTCTTTATTTCTGACCAAAATCGCTGTTATTGGCTGCAATCGATAGCTGAGAGTCTATTCTTTCAGAATATCATAAACTTATTTCGAATGGTATCGATATAGAATAATTATATATTTTTTATTCAAGTGCTCAAATGATATATGAATATATGAAATATAATGGGAAATACAATACACTGAGCCAAACGAGTAACTTCCTTCTTGATTTTCGATGAAAATGAATCAGTATAAGCAGTTTCAGATCGAAAAGGGTCGGGAAAATTTTGCCCGATTTGACACGGAATTACCCAAATAGGAGTTTTTGGGGGCAATTTTTAATGAGAGGCGCTGTAAACACAACAAAACTGGCGAAGTTGTAGCAAATGTTTTCAGAGAATAAATTTTTGAAAAATGCAATAGATGCAATAAAAACTTTTATATTAACAATATAAAGTTGCAGTTTCGACACATCGATTTTTTGACAATTTTACTTGAGGTTTCTCCTTAAAAGGTAGGTGTTGGGAAAAAGTGAATCATGTTACCTCTCACAAATTTTATTTAAATTACATAGATCTTTGTTACGTTAACAGTGTTACTGTTATGTTAGGATCTCTGGCATACATATTTTTCTATAAAACTCCAGTTTGCACGATTCTTCTCGCATGAAAACATTTTTGATTAACTCTTAAGACATCACAGAGTGCACCTTGACTTCTCTTAGGTCATTTGTACGGATCAAGACACTTGTTGCTTTATAAAAATAATTTTTATATTCGCGTGTAACAATGGATTTCGGATTTGCAAACCCTAACTTCAATCAAATTTCATTTGTGGTTTAATGATTACGTGATTTTTGTCATCTTCTCATTACAATTCTTCTTACAGTCGACTGATTTCAATACACGAATGTGAATTTGTTTAACATTCAAAAACTATTGTGCTCTCTCTTACCATCAAAAGTTACAGTACAAATCAATTACTCGATTTAAGGCATCAGCTCGTTTTTACATAACTTTACTTACACGTGTAATTATTAACATAGTTAAATATAAAATGTTTATTTTACTACACCTTTTCGTTCTCTAAATCTAAAAAACTCGATAACAGTTTACGCCATTCACCTCATTTTAATGTCGCATAATTTAAGGTAGTTCTTACGTGGTGTGCTATCCGTATAGAATTTGATGAAATTTTACTTATGAATTCTTTAAGCAATGACATTTCGCCCAAATCTAAAGAAGATTGGCTGGCTGGAATCTGGGATATTTAATATCAAAGCTGCACAAAAATACTTGGGAGGTACAGGAAACTATTACACAAACATATTTTGTCTAATAACTTTTTTGTTTACCGAATAGATTTTAATTAAAAACTAGTAGAATTAGCTTTATATTACAAGGAATGACTGGTAAAAGTTTGAAGATGGTTTACTACACCGTTTGCGAGAAATAAAAAATTGTTTTGAAAATTTATCTCTCTATATAGATATACTAATGTAACTGATCAAATTTCCATGCTAAATGCCTCCAATTTCCAATTTCAAGAAGTGAATGTTGAAGAAAAATTGTGTAGTTAGCGAGACGAAAAGATTCGTAACGAAATTGCCCAAAAATTCATCGTTATTCAAGTTGTAAACAAATTATTTACCTGGCCCCCTTAATGTACGGCACTGGACGAAAGAACTACCTTAAACGTACTTAAAAGTGTTCCTAAATTTGTCATCCTACTTATTCTACATCTTGTTACTCCACTTACCCCCTCCCCCTGTCGATACGATGAAAGTTGTTTGCGCCAAGTTTGATCTCGCTTCGTTTCAGTCCTCGAAACTGGATGGACCTAATCGAAAACCGAGACCAATCCCGGCATTCGAATTTCCCCGATTTCGGAGACCAATCAGAGAAGAACTCTGAAACCGACGGTCACTTTCCACTCTCACTTTTAACAGCGAGTTTAGTTTTTCTCAGAACGATTCTCCTAAGAAATCGTTGAACCGGTGACTCTTGACATTTTATTTAATGCAGTTCGCGCTCGAAATTCCTCCCAACTCAATGACTTTTGAAGTCATTTTGAAGTATAGCAAGATTATTACAGCTCGCCACCCCAATAGCGCAAAATGTTGAAACATTTTTTTGTATTGTCTACACTGAAATAAATACAGACGCGACACTGTCTAAATCAGATATTTTTTGTCTGAGTCTGTCAATACATGGTCTAAAATCGACGAAAATTGTCTGGATTAGACAATTTTTTGATCAGTGTATGTATTAGACAGTTTTTAAGATATAGAAAATGGTTTGCAAATAATTTGCGCTATTACACTGAGAAAACCAATTCGTAAAAGGAACAACATATATCGTAGCTTTTACTATATATATATCGCAAAAAGTACGAATTTTTTCGTAAATCATTACGAATTGAGGTTCGCAGAAAGAGCCAATCACAACGCAGTTTTCGTTCCGAACTACCAATCACAAAGTCCCATTTCTTTGCGAATAGAATTCGAAGTTTTACGAATTTGTTTTCTCAGTCTAGGGAGTCGTTTGCAATCGTTCAGTCCTTGTTCAATGCAGCACTTGGTTCCTAATCAGTTCTTTGCTTTGAAAGTTCGTCTGAAACATAGATTCATTGATTCCGCGTAGGTCTTTCGACTGCTTGTAGATTCGCAGACGAAAATATCTCTAGATATGTACAGTATTAAGTATCGTCAGTTGATCGCGATTCGTAGGAAAATTTTTTTATTTACAGCGAGTTCTGGCCCGAGTGACAGTACTCGGTATCGTCGATGCGTGTTACATATTATTGCCTTATATTCCTTAATTTCACACAATATCCCTTCAATGTACCCGAAATATTTCAGGTGCGCCAAGAAATATATTTAAATATTAAATAAATATTCCTGGTCTATTAAAAAAACTATTTCTGGAATATGCCAAAAATAATGTTCGAACATTTACAACATTAAATATTAAAACAAATGTATCGTTAAAAACATCCATATCATTGTAGGAAGTTAAAAAAACTTCATTTTTTTTTATTTTGCAAATATTCCAGATTTCTGTTTCCAAATTTTTTGAGTATTTCAGGAATATTTCACATTTCTGGAATTCATCAGAAATATTTTTAAATATTGCAGCATTTTCCTCACTTGAAATATTCCAGAAAAATACTCTGGATACATTTTAGGAGTATTGTGTGCCATTAGGGTCAAGTCACATTTCGTTGGCCAGTTTGTACTTGGATGTGTGGCTTCGCTTTCGCCACTGTCCCCGCGGTTTCATATCTTCATAGTCCCGGAAATGATGGACTGGTAGAGCTCAGGCGTCAGTTCGACGAACTCCATATTGCCCGCGCGGAAGTACATCTTGTCCTGAATTTTGTTCGGGTCGAATCCTTCCTTCTGAAGGTGCAGCTTTTTCAGTTTGAACGTGCTGGTGAGTTCGAGCTTCTTGACTATTCGCAGGAAAATGGGACGCGCGTAATGCGGTAGCGCCTTGTCGAGTCCTTCTGCGAGGACTTTTAAGTCTAAAAGACAGTCGGGGTCGACGATCGCCGCCATTCCAGCGCGGCCCTCCATTCCTGGGATCTGAGTTGAATGATGAGTCAGTTAGTTTGCTTATTTGCGATTAATAGTTATTGGAATGGGTAACAGCAGCAATGATAAAACTAATGTTACAACATTCTCTGAAAATCTCTGAAAAATGTTCTGAAAACATCTGAAAATCGCTGAATACTTCTGAAAATCTCTGAAAGTTACTGAAAACCTCTCAAAATCAAAATAAAAAATGTCAGAGTTTGTAAGAGAGTTTGTAAGAGGAAACTCTAAAATACTCAGAAAAATTCTGGAAAAATTGGGACAGAAGTTTTGAGAGAATGTTAGAGTTTCCTCTAAAAAACTCTGATAGTCCCAATTTTTAGAGGTTTTTAGAGTTTTCAAAGATTTTCAGAGATTTTCAGAGGTATTTAAAGATTGTCAGAGGTTTTCAGAGCATTTTTACGAAATTTGCAGATATTTTATTCCTACAAGGGATTGAATTGAATTAATTATACAAAATAAAATTAAAGGATCAATAAAACTAACAATCACTTTCACTTACTTGTACTCCATAAACTGTGGTATCTCTACGTCCAGCGACAATGCTTACAACTCCCTCGACCTCGGCAGTGGCGACATTTTCACCTTTCCACTTGAAGGTGTCCCCCGTTCGATCCTTGAAATATATATATCCCAGTTCGTCTTCAACCAATATATCGCCTGGAAGAACATCCCATCTAGTTATATTTAATCTGAATATTTTATTTACGATTTCCTCTGTTAAAACTTTTCCTCACCCGAAAGGAATGCTTTGTCGCCTTTCCTAAATACGTTTTCAATCGTTTTTTTCTGCGATGCCACTTTGTCTACGTAACCATTGAATTCTCTCGCAGGATGTCCTTCTTTTATCAAACCAATAAACATTCCCGGCTCATCTGTAAGCAATTTCGAAAATATATATCTATCTTTTCGTCAATCAATAATTCAGGTCGTTAATTATTATGGCTGATGAATTAGGCGTGACATTACTTGTTTCGGTTCGAATGCAGAAACCATCCGGTCCACGAATTGGTTCATAAGTTTCCGGATCCACCCGTATAAGCGCGACGGGATGCAGCCATTTTGGAACAATGGATAGCATGAATCCGACGGCTCCTACCCGATTGTCCACGTTTACTGTAATTAGAATAAAAGCAAAGAAATTATTAATCAGTAGTCAAAAGTAGAGATGGGCACTGCAGTAATTCTATTGCTTTGTAACATAAAAAAGTGTAACATTAAAGTTAATTTACATAAAAAGAATTATTGTTAATGAAATTTCTTCTTTGATTGATACAAAATATTTATAATTACTAAATAATAATCGTTGTATTAAAGCAAATAATTTTAAAATTTATGTTATTGCAAATTTTTGTTATGATTATTAAGCGGACCGTCGGACAAAAATCGTAATTTTTACAAAAAAATGTTACATAAAATTGATATTTTCCAACCGATTTTACTGGAATTTCGTATATAAACAGCTATCAACTCATAGAAATCGAAAACCAATTTGTAAAATAAAATTAATAATTAATAATTTAATAATTTAATAATAAATGAAATTTGGGGTATCTTTAAATAGCCACAAGTTAATTATTATTTTTATTTTACAGAGTATTTCATATCAGTTTTCTATGATGTGAGAGCAGTTTATAAAAAAATGCCGGTGAAATCCGATGAAAAATACCGATTTTGGTGGACGGTTCCCTTAACTAATAATTCAAAATATGTTACATTATTATCTCATGAAATATCGGTATAATTCATATTTTTTATGCAAATGAACATTATTTTTGTACATAATACAACGAAATTCAATAATTTCGCGGAAAGTGACGAAAAAGTGTATTCTCAGCGTACTTATATTAGCATTCCCTTCGCTCGAACCATATACTTCGTGAATGTGCTCGATTTTAAAACGATTTACGAATTCCTGCCAAATTTGGGGTCTCATGCCATTTCCGACCATAAGTCTGACGGAGTGAGCGGTGTCTTCTGGACGCGGTGGTGTGTTCAGCAAGTATCGGCATATTTCTCCGATGTATTGGGCCAACTGTAAAACGAATATTTTGGATGTCACACAAAAATATGCGTACGGTTTATGAATTCTTTTCATGTAAAAATAAATAAAAGATATCGCTAATTTTAATCGAGACAATAATTAGTTCATGGAAACGAACAGGAACGAAATGAGTTTCACGGTGGAAAGATTTCGGATATATAATTGGAGTTTCAGTTCCAAAGTATCGATGAATCCAACAAAAATGTTGAATTTTTATAAAAGAATTCAAAATTCATAGATTTTTGAATCATTTTGAATCGTCACATAGAATCGAATAGAAATTAATTAAATATTAATTAAACAATGAATTCCTAGGTGGAAAGATTCCGAATATACAACTTGATTTGATTTTCTATTCCATTCTACACTGTCCTATTTCGCTGATATTCTTAAAAAAGAATTAGTTTTTGATCAATTCCAATATTTATAAGTATCCACTCCCATTAGTCTAACATTTGTATGTTAGTTTTGTTAGATTCCCTATGGATTATACCAAACTAGAATAAAATTGGACCAAAAATGATCAAATTATGGAGATTTGAAAAAATTCCATTTTTACCTCCTTTTTTAGCTTTGACCTCGCTTAAAAATAGAAATTGAATAATTTAAAAGTCCAATTTTATTCTAGTTAGGTATTCGCCATAGAAATTTCATAAACTTTAATTGGGCAAAATATTTCTGATTTCAGTTCATTTCATTTTGTTTTTTTACTTGGACCAAACTTCAACTTGCACAATAATTGAAGAATAGAACTAACCAAACTGGAAGTTCGTAAGTCTTTTCACTACCCCACAAAAAATGTCAAAGTTTTTCCTACTTTTCAGCCAAATCTAAGTGAACTTCCCCTTAATTTGCGAAGTTGCATACACCCACCGTGCAATTATATTTAATACAATCCGTCCAATATGCAGAGGCAGAGAATTTCGTTCTTATAACGCTAGGTATTCCATGTACAAGGGCACAACCCGTGCCAACTAATCCTCCAGCCATATGGTAAAGCGGTAGTGGATTGTACAAGATGTCACTGTTCGGCCTTAATCCCAGAAGACGGAACGTCGCTGTCGTAATCATCAAGTATCTACAAACCGACGTCACATACTGTAATTGTCAAGCTTCTATTCTTTTTTCAATCTAGAAAAGTAATAGCCTGCGAATTTTTTTCCTGCACAATGTTTCAAGTATTAACTTTACCTAGAATTTGGAAATATAGCCGCTTTGGGGAACCCCGTGGTGCCACTGGTATAAATGTATAATAACTTGTCTTTCCATCCAGGTTCCTCATCAACCACTGGCTCAGTGGTTTCAGCCTCGGATAGCAACACGTCCAAATTTTTCGAACCACTGGTACATTCGTTCTGGCCACATCCTTGCTGATACTTCGGAATCATAATTGAGTCATTGACTTCTTCCACGGCTGGAAATATTGCATTTTTATAAATTAAAATAATTTAATTAAATTTAATAATACAGATAAATTAAATTATTGAAATTAAATTAAATTTAATAATAATAAATTTAATTAATTTAATTCAATAATTTTTAAATTTCATAATTTAATAATATTCCAATTTTAAATCGCTGCTTACCTTCAATTATAATAATTAATTATTAATGAATGAAAAATTAAAAATTATCAAATTTGAAATTGAAATATTATTCAAGTATTAAATATAAAAATTATTGCATTGAATTCAATTAATTAAATTATTATTATTAAATTAAATTTTATTAAATTAATAAATTAAATTCGGATTTCTTTCAAAAGTATGTCAATCGTTTACGTATTTTTAAACATTGAAGTTATTATCGACTCGTAAATAATAGATCTGGGTCAGTCTCGAAGATAGTAACATAATTGCAGTGGTGCGAATTCCTTAGGAAACTTACACGAAAGATGATAAATGAAAAAATACAATAGACGGATTGTTACCAGCTGTTAAATCTTTGGAGTATATGATGGCCTTCACACTCGCTACGTTTAGGCAATGGATCAGTGCTTGCAGTCGCAAATTCGTATTTATGAGAGCGGTTATCACACCCAGTTTTCCCAGTCCGAGCCAGGTTGCAATGAATTCGGGCTTATTCGTCATAAAAAGAGCGACGACGTCCCCTTTCACGTACCCACTCTTTTGGAATATCGAGGCTATTTGGTTACTGTATTTATCAATCTGGAAATAAAAATATAAATAAAATATAATGAAGTATGAATGATATCAAATGTAATGATTCATATCATTACATTTGATATGAATCGAATATAATGAAGTATGAATTTCTTAAATCATTTTGATAAATGATTCAAAAAATTCAACGAGAACTCACATCTGCATTTGTCCAAATCTTTCCCTCGAATATGAAACATGGCTTGTTGGGAAACTTCTTCGCCCTTTCGCGGAATAGTTTCATCACAGTGCTATTGTTTCGAGTAAACCGACGGATATCCATACTTGCGTTGAAAAATCGGTATAAAAATCTGCAAGAGTAGAATTAATTGATACATAATCGAATATTTCAGAGAGCATCTGAGGAACCTTGATGGAAAAAAAATTTGGAAAAGTCGACAAACTCTTTAAGCGATTTTTGCAAAAATCTGCAGAATACATTTTTATTTTTTTTCAGACTTTTCGAAAATTCATAGAAAAAGAAATTGTGAAACATTTATTTTTTTGATTTTTTAAAAATAATTTTACAGTAAATTTTTTCAGCATGTTTTTCCACCAGGGAAATTATAATGTAAACGATGACTAAATGAATAAGTGAAATGTAATCTTGTCTGATAATTCACTTTTCTATCAATGAACTTTTCCAAATGTTTAAGAGAGAATGTCGTGCGTTCTATAATTAACTGATCTTTCGGGGTAGCGAAATGTCATTTGCGTCAAGGAAGTTAAAAAAGCGATTATCGAAAAACTGATAATCCGATAAGCCATAGACTTTGGAATTACATCGCGGAATATTTCGACGATAAACAAAAGCTGCTTAATTTATTGGATCTCATAATAATTGTTTGCACGCCTGGAAAAGATGCAATTGTTTAGCTAGAAAACACTTTAAAAACAATTTCTTCAATTGTCTTTAAAGTATGTTTTAATTAACATCAATTGCCTATCGGCTGCTTCTGTAATACCATCGTAATACTATCGGGTCACAGATCAAATCGAGCTGTCAAACCGATTAATTGCAGATTTGAATAGTGTTTTGAAAATAATCAATTAAACCGAATATTTTTAAATACTATAAATTGCAATTTTTTATAAACTACCCAAGTAATTCCTTTTATAAACCAACAGGTAATTCTTTCGCGAAATACAACTTACTTTGAAATTTTTAATTTTTTAATTCTATAATTCAATTCTATCGACGGCAAATAATTATTTTCTCTTAATGAATCCTTATCAAAAACCAATTGCTCCGAAACGATCTAATTATCCCGATAAATTTATTTTGTCACGCTTAACGCCTCTTATCGCGATTTTCGCACACCGCGAAACGCATTTGTATTGTATTTCTCGTCGCGCGAATGTAATATTTATGCCGACTCGGCGCCTGGCAAACTTTTCCAACAAATTTCTCCCTCCGACCCTACCCTAATAGCGCAGAATATTTTCTACATATTTGAAAAAAATATTTAGTACATATTTTTAAATATTTATAAATATGTACACAATATTTGACAACAAAAATATGTAGGAAATATTTTTAGTTATTTATTAAATATATTTAAATATTTATTCAATATTTTTTACATTTGACATTCAAATATTGTCTACATATTACAAAAAATATTTAAAAATATGCGCACAATATTTATTAAATATGCGCTATTAGGGTACTTTCTTCAATAAAAAATGTCGTTCCGCCGATTATTAATAAATTATGCCTATGTGGCGTGTTAACTTAGGAATTCGTCGCGCGACTACGAGTAAAGTATCGCGAACTTTCGTACTCGTCGCATTCAAGTTTCATGCCTTCAATGGCATCAACGGATTCGCGTTACTATCAATAAAACGTCGGGCGCATTATTATTAGAAATCCATCTTCCTGCATTTTTAAACCGCCGCAAACAAGAGACCAACAACCAAGGCTCTCGCCGCAATCGAACCGGAGTTACGCCCTCAAACGATGAGTTAAGGGGTGAACTAAACCAGCGCCCAGTATTTAATGAAAAAAAAATTATTATAGATAAATTTGCAAGGAAAGTTTGAAGTTATGAAACTTTGAACATAACAGACCACGTATTTCAAGAGAAATAAATTCAACAGGTTTGAAGCCGTTGAATTTATTTCTCTCGGTTGTCCGGTGGATCTTGAAAAATTGAGATCCACCTTGACTTCTCCCCCCCCCCCCCCATCCATCAAAAACCCATCACGGTTCCCTCCGTAGCATTTCTCCTCGCGAATCCCAAGGAAGGCCACCGTAGCATGACATTGCTTTCCTTTTCAAAAAAGCCAGCGTGACGTGTTCGACCAGTCTGAGCACCTCCACATGGAGAGAAGAAATGTAAAATTTTAATAAGCCAAATCACCAGTTTGGTACCATACTTGTACCAAACTGGTACCGGAAAAATAGTCACGGTTTTATCAGATAATGTCGAACTGTAATTGAAAATTAAATTCTAGTTTCGAAAAAAACATGGCTGGTTTATTAAAATTTTCAAAAAAATATACATGAAATTTAAGCGAACCAAGTTGAGAAATGTTAACACTGTTAAGAAGCGACATCTAGCATCTCATTTGTAAACAAACTCGGTTTGAGGTTTTCTTCGACTGTTTGCGAATATAAACAACTAGTCAAACTTTTGTACTGCGACCCCATCAGAACATCCACCGGTTCCGGAAAATCCTACTAAGATACCACCTAAAATCGCCAAAAATCTCCGCCCCCCAAATATCTTCGGAAAATCCACGCAGAAGCCACGTTTTTTTTAGGGGGATAAGCCGTCGTTGATTAACCTGGGGAGATTTATCAATTTACTAACATACCAATCAGTTTTAAAGAAATATAATATACTGGTTTACTAAAATTAAATGACCTTCATTGTTCTTTACTACCATCTAGTCTATTAAAACTTATTAGCTGTCTTTTCGAAGAATTCTATTTTTGATTCTTTCTTTCCATCTTTTATTAATCGGCCCGAATGTCAAAGTGTCGTCGGAAGCCCTTTCGCGATTTTCTCCGGCTACTCACTTGAGGTCCCTAGGTAAGGTCTTGAGGATGACGTAAATGCGCCGGTGGAACTTGACGATCAGCGGCACCAGGGCCGCAGCGACGGCCAGCTGCGCCAACTTGGCGATCTGCAGACGGGACATCGCGAGCGCAAGGCCGACGACCGTCAGGACGACGAGCACTGATCTGCCGTCCATCGCGGGGGGGACGTCCCTCGATCTGAAACAGCCGAGACTAAGGGGGTCGCCAGGTGCGTCTTATCGCGGCAACCCTCGAGCCCACGTGTCCGCTTATAGCGCATGCTATGCCCGGCACGCGAGGAGTATAGCCTGGTGCTGCACGATTTCTGTGTACGTCACTTGTTACACCTCCCCGAGCGAGTGTACGGTTAACGATCCGCACACGCGCAGAGAGGTGCAAGTACGTGTCGGTGGAGTTGGGCTTTTGTGGTTCGATGCAGCCGGAGTCCCGAACAGAACATCCGGGGTTCGGAAATTCCTACTGATACCACTGAAATATAAAAAATTCCAAACCCCAAAAAACTCTGTCTCCCAAATATCTCCGGGAAATCCACGTAGAATAGACGTGTTTGTTCTGTTCGGGGGAGGAGTGGTTGGATGAGGGATTGGGGACACTGGTCTGGTCAGGATTGGGAGGGATTTTTTGGGGCAGAGGTGGGTCCTAAGGAGAAAAAGTTTTCTGGTAGTTTGTGACCAGTAGTGGAATTCTAGAACTGCACTGAGAAAAAGATTTGAATAAATTTTACTCAAATCTTTAGGAGTCGCGATATATCCTTTCCTATCTGAACAAAATTAGTATGACTTAGAAGAATTTTTCCCAAATGATATAGCAAAATTTATTGTAGCTTGTAGTAACGTCTCCTTTGAAGATATAATAAATTTGTCCAAATGGGATACGTTACGTCGCGACTCCTATATGAGATGGTAAAATTTACTGGAATTCTAATAATTTTTCATAGAATATTTTTCTCAGTGTGGTTAGAATAAAACATGCTTGGGCTGAGAGTAATGACATTTTCATGACAGTAATGGGATTTTGTAATTTTATTGAATTCTGGTAAAGGATGTCGGATGTCGGGCGTTTTTTCGGTGTAGGAATAAATGGGATGGGGTAAGTCAGATTAGAGATGTGGTCCTTGTGAGGAATAGAGGGGATGAAGAAAATTTGGGGAGAATGGGAAGAGAATCATATTAGGTGAGTATGAGGTAGTATCCTGTCGTAAAATGCATAAAGTAACCACATAGACTTTTAAGCCGACGTTTTTCTGCTTACCTTAGCGTCGACCACTAACGCCTATCTTGATATTTACGAAATTCGTTTAAACATTGTATTTGTTTTAAAATAAAAAATATATCATTCATGCACTATAATCGAAGTCAGTTTATTGCACGTTAGGGTACAGTTTATATTGAAAACCATAATTTTAATTACACAATGCATTATAGAAAATGTGAATAAGCATTTTATACAAGATTTGACTTTTGTAAATGGTCGTTTTTTGGAAAAATGTTTTTTTCTGGAAAAAGCGAATCCCCTGTCAACAGTGCATTTGCAGAACATTTTCTAAGATAGCCCTAAAATAGCTTCTAAAATAAAAAATTAACGAATCCAGATAAATAAAATATATATGGACATTTTTTTATACAAATATAATATAAATAAATAATATAAATATAAATAATGTTTCATGACGCTCGGAGAGTATCAATCAAATTTTAAATCTGGACTAAACTTGTTCAAAGCTGTGCGGTCGCTACGTAACTGATGGCACACAAATACTATTCATTATAAGGCAAAGAAAGATACTGCTGCACACCATAATATACTGTTCGAAAGAAGCTGATCGTTAATTTTATTTCGTTTATTTATTTAAAATTAAAATTAAGTATTAATTTTAAATCATACAATTATTAACAATTACAATTGAAATTTTTTATTATTAACATGTTAAGCTTATATATAAACGTGTCTATTTTGTTATGTATTTTATTAAAATTCTGTATTTCTTAATTTTATTAACAATTTTTTTTAATAAATCAGTGTGTTCAGTTTGTAATTAGTCAGAATGATATTTTATAATATCATTCTGACTAATTACAACGCAAATTGCTTTGGAAAAAAAATTGCGTTGAGAGTATCAAAATACTTCTTTCTTCGTTTCATGTTCACTGAACTCGTTGCATTGTTGCAGACTGTAAGAGATATGTGATTATGGTCATTTATGTAACAATAACCAGATAATCTACGAAAATGACATCTTTGATAAAATTTGATTAAATTTGTAAGTATTTGTTTATTATATTTTTCTGTGTTTAGCTGGTTAAAATATTACAGTGAAATCTACTGTAATATTTTAGTAGTGAGATCTACTTTATATAATAGATTTGCAGTGCTACCGTAAAAACATTATTTAAATATGTATGATAGTAAACTTTTTAGATCTTGCTCATAAGAAAATTTATTTTGCAAACCATGGAAGTATTCCAATTAATACTTTCTAACTAATTTATTTTTTCATGCAAAATACTAACTCTTTGTTATTGAACGAATGCATTCCTTCCTTAACGAAACACGAATAATTACCGGTTTAAAGGGAAATTAATAGTTTATAATTCTTCGGACAGCAAACTTCACCTTCGATCCATCTTTATTTCGTAACTCTGATTTACACGATATTTACTACAAGTCTGATTAAATCGCATATCAAAACATAAAAAATATTCATTCAAAGGCGTGAAGTGTGCATCAAAGACTATGGGTATGGGTAAAAAATGCAATAAATCTCCGGAAATTATAAAAAAATGTTACAGTAAATTCGTTTTTCTTTCAGAATACATTCTGTTATATTTAAGTTGGAAAATTATACAAGATAAGCATTCTTCACTCAGTAAAAATTATTTCCATGTTTCACTTTTTAATTTTTTGCATGTATATAATGAGGGACATTTACATAACTTCGTCCAAAAATAAAAAGTTTGAATGGTACAATAGTTGAATGAATTCCAATTTCTGAATTCAAGATAAGTTTTTTTATAAATATCAGTTTTACTAGAATTGGAAAGAATAGGGAAGGCTTAAAATTTGTCTATTTGAATGCAGTGAAATTTAACAAAAACGAATTTTTCAAAGAATTTAAAATTTGTCGTTGAAAACCTTGATACGTTATCAGAACAAAACAGAATGAATGGCATTGAAAATCAAATTATGTATTTGTAATCTTTCCACTGAGGAATTCTTTATTTAATTAGCGATTCATTTCTATTCGTTTCTATGAAATATTTTTTGCACGGTGTTTCATTCTTCGACGAGAACTTTTTATTTGAATATTTGACTACTGAACCCAGCATTTCCATTTATTTACAATCCATCCATGTTGCAAAAAATGAACATTGCGTTTCCGTGGTTTTTTGATTCTGGGCGCAAAAATAGATTTAGAATAAATTTCAATATTTGCTAATCTCTTTAACCATTTTCGGCGCATTTGCAGAATTTGAGAAGAGATTCACTTTATCAGTTTTAGGAGGTGCATTTTTCTGTTATCTATCAAAGAAAACATTATCAATATTAAAAATATGTGTCAGGCCGCTCATGTTAATAATTATCGCTAATAACATTCAAATAATTATCAGTATCTGAGCAGTTCAGACTTTTTGTTATAATGCATGCAATTCGTATTGACTTAAATACGAATTGCATGCAATTAAAGTTAAACAAAATAAAAAATTCTAAATTCTATTTTTAGTTTTTCCTCTTCGTAACAATATCTTACTGACATTGGCATTACATCAATAATTTTAGCACGCGAAATTTATTTTGACTTAAAATATGTTAATAAATTACAGTTCGATTAAATTGCGTACAGCCTTTATTTGTAAAGTCAAACAAATGCCAATTAGCTTCGTAAATAACTTCACCCAATGTTCAAGGACTGCCCTGGTTCAGAGTTCAGACAGTTTCAGACTAAAAAATGTCTAGCTTGAAATGCATCTGAAAATTTGAGTCCAAACTCAATTTTTCATACTATTTTACTGCTGAAAGAACCTGATTTAGCCGTTATTCAACGATCAGATTATTTCAGACTATTTCAAGCTAGAAAATTTTAGTTTGAAACAGGCTGAAATAGTTTGATCGTTGAATGACGGTTAATCAGGTTCTTTCAGCAGTAAAATAGTATGAAATATTGAGTTTGGACTCAAATTTTCAGATGCATTTGTCAGACTATTTCAGGCTAGAAATTTTTTAGTCTGAAACTTTGAACCAGGGTGTCAATGAAAATCTTGCTCCAAGGTCCGATAACTAAAAACCGATAACTAAAACAATTTTGAGAATAAAAAATAATTTAACTTACGATTTGTAAAGTTGTTGTAATAATGCCTCGGTAACTAACGCCGTACTCGATATCAAGAAAACAGTCCGCGTAATGCGGTGGTTTAAACAAAACTGAGCTTCGTTCTTAAACCCGGAGTACAACTGCATCCCTCCTTCTATGGCTTATCCTCACACTCTCTGTACCACGCAGTGGCATTACTTATACTCTTTGATTTCGAAATTAAGTCATTTTAGCTCAGTACAAAGTGCGGCAAAGTGTTCATTTTCTCGCAGAGAACCGATCACGTTTGCGATCGTATAAACTGGCTAATACCAACGAACTTGGCTTTTATTCGAGATCACTTTTCCAGGCGGCGAATAAGCTTGAAAAAAAAGAAAGCTGTTCTACCGAAAAATGTTTGATAACATTAAATGATTCTTATAACGAGACGTGATAATTAATAGATTCGAAAAGCAGAATTTAATGAACTTCTGTAAGTTGAAATCCTAAATTTGTTGAGTGTTTAATTTCTTGGTGAATTCTTTTATCAAATTGTATAAAAATCCGAGGTAAACAATGTCAAATTGTGTAGAATGCTATTATATTCTATTTAATTCTTTTGATGACATTATAATTATATTTTTTTACAAAAAACATTTTAATGGGTAAAGAGAAACTTAAAGAAAAGTTTTAATAATCGTTACCTGCTAAAAAATTAATTAAAACAGTCAACTGAAAGAAATAAGAAGCGATGAAAATATTGAATGTGTTTGAAAAACTGTTTATTTCTGCTTATTGATTTTTTAGCCATTATATTTTTTGTAATTCTAAAAATCGCTTTCAATCGCTTGGCAAATGACCAAATTCGAATGTAAAAAAAGTTAGTTCAAAGGTTATCAATTCAATTACTTTGTATCCCTTATTGTTTGCAGGATAATAATTTTCTGCGCGTAAAAGTCAATACAGCCAAAATATTATTATTGTTCCTTGGTATTATTATTCCTTGAAACTTTTTTTGAAAACCACAGAATTTTATGAACATCTTTATTCAAAAATTCTTAATGACATTAATCAAATGTCAATCAAATGTCAAATGTCTTAATGACAATATTCAAGAAACGGTAACTCGACTCAAAATCGTAACTAGAGATTTCAGGAACTCAGTTTATTGCTGTAACGGATTAACAGCGAAAATAAATAGATTTGCATTGATATGATTAAATTAAAACACTTTTAAAATGCGAACTTTTACCACTGTTACGAGAATATTCATTCTATCACAAAAAATTAATTTGTGAGAATCGAAAACTGGTTAATAGAAACAACGATATGCTGTAATAGAATGACTCTGAACCAATAGGATATTTTTATGAGTGTAAGAGTTAAAAATATCTCAACAAATGGCGATCATAGAAAAATGGAAGAGCATTTTATAGTTTGCACCAAAAAAAAATTAAACTTATACAAGATTAAAATTTGAAATCTTTACCGGGCACTGTATACATTTTGAGTATTTTGTATTATTACTTTTTTAATCCTTCAACGAGTAAAAAAGTCGACTATTGTACATTACGATAAGAATGTCTGTTAAATAATGTTTTTTATCAACATATTATGTGAAAATGTTATCATATTTTCACATAATATGTTGATAAATATAATTAATTAGCGATAGCGGTTCGAAAGACCGTTGATGTAAAGCCAGATCTAAAGTCAGGCATGAATTTTGGGGATTTCACGATTAATGTAAAATTAACTCTTTATGAATCCTTGTAATGAATTAGTGTAAATCAAGTTGTTATATAATTGAGTCCATTCTTCGCTTTCAAACGAAGAATAAAAAAAAATAGTACATGCCTTAGACGTATTTGTTTCGTAAGAGAATTTCAAGAATTTTTTTATTTGAATTAAATAAAGAGAAATTTGACATATTTTATTCAGGATAAATAAACATAAGCATATAAAGGAAACGGCTGTCCTTCGTGTATAAAATAGTAAAACTTTATTTTAAAAAGATAACAAGTAACAAGTTGTTCTAAATCGCAGCAACTGTAAAATCGTACATACACCTTGGAAAATTGCAGAATAAATTACAGGGGACTCGTTGTATTCTAACACTATGAATGTTGGAGCAGTGGCGCGCTTATGCGTTTGACAAAGTCGGTACAAAAATATGTCATCCTATGATCTATCTCCCATTGAAATTCTCGCAAAAATGTTCCAAAATAGTTGACACGAAGAACAATGCAATAACTCCTTATCTCGAATATTAACAGCTTCTTTTCACAGAAGAACATTACTTTCACTTTTGCAGATATGCGTATCTGCTTAAATAGTTTTTATACACGTATATATTTCAAACATTTTCAGCGCGCAACAAATTGATCTGGGATCTACGAAACAAAAATTGCAAGTTTGAGTCTCAACTTATCGCAGCCGCCGATAATGTAGCTAACATTGATAAAGTCTACATTGCACAATAACAGTTCTTTCGTCAATCATCGCAATTTGTCATGCAAAATATAAACATTAACAAAAAATGTAAACAATCAGCTGTTCTCCTTTTACTGAGATTGGGTCGAAAACCATTTCCTGTCAGTCCCTTTTTGCAAAAAAATGTCTTTCCATGCAGCATATTAGGATTTGCTTTAAAAATATATTTGCTTATGTACAGAAATCCCTTTCGAGGTTTACTTTAAATCTCTATACAATTTTGACAACGCCTCACGACATTCCAGACCTAATTAATTTTGTACACTTTCGTCGAATTCGCACGCTTTAAGTTACCACGTCTAACTATTAGACATCATTGTTTCGTGAGGAAAACGGAAGTTTTGAAATGAGCGACTCCTCTGAGTAGTCGATTTCGAATAAGTATCAAAACTGCGAAACTTGTCGTGCCTTCTGACGAACGCAATTTATTTACAAAACCTCTTTTACCGCGACGATCGTTGAAAAAAATCATACCTGAAGTACACACCATTGATTACTTATGTATCTCAAGCATAAAGGTACAAATACGGATGAATTACACTGTTGAACAAGGAAGTAGAGGATAATAAATATTCGCAGTCGAACACTGGAAAAATGAGATAGTTATCTCAACTAAATCTTTTCAGTTGTTTTTTATTTAAAAAATAATGTTTATTAATTTATTTATTATTATATAAATTAATAATATATATAATATTAAATTAATTAATTAATAATATTATTTTTTAATAAAAAACAACTGAAAAGATTTAGTAAATAATAAATATACATTAATTAATTGTTTGATTCAGGTAATAATTTAGTTATGAGAATAAAAATTTAGTTGTACCAACTAAATCGTTTTCCCAGTGAAGAAGAGATGCGGTCGACAAAATTCTGTTCGGACCGCAATAAATAACTTATACTTTACAAAGTGTTGCACGTCTGTCCGATTGTTTCTGCGGGCAATTTTCCGGCATTCTCGTGTGCGTTCGCGAACGCGACGAAAATCGCCACGACCGCTTCTCGCGAGGCAAATGCGAGACAAATACTTTCTTTCTTCCGATCGCGGGACCGCGACGGAATTTCTCGACGTCCCGTTGTGAGAAGTTCGACTTCTCGCCTTGAAACGCATTCAGTCCTGAGAAACTTTGTGCCTTCGTTGGTCGATCTGTGAGCCGCTTAAAATCGGATCTTTTGCTCCCGAATTTGATCGTAGACTTCTGGTGTAAGTGGTTGGTAACCCAACTTGGCGTCTAAGTAGTAGAGCTTGTCTTTTATTTGTCTGGGATCGAAGCGTTCCTCCTGCAGGTCCTTTTTCTTCAGTTTAAAGGTTCCTGAAAAAAGTCATTTTGTCAGTCAACTCCAGTTTCATATATTCATTGAATCATTTTTGCTAATGTCTTTGTAAATATAAATAAATATATGCAAAAACGGAGGAATTGTGTTAGAATTTTTCTAACATAACTATAAGGAATAAATCCTTCCTTGGCGTAAAGGAGTACATTTATTTGCTGCAAATATATATTTATTTCCTCTAAATATAGATTTATTAATCCCAGATAAATGATTAATTTGGTAGCATTTCAAATAAATTATTTAGTTATGCTAAAGTGAATTTATTTGGAACTAATACATTATTTTTCTGAGTATAACATTATATTTGGCTCTATACGATATTTTTACAATATTTACAACGTTTGTAGGAAAACTGGGGCAAATTTTGTAAATTGCAAATTATTCAAATTCTATCTCCTCCGACGAAATCTGTATATTCCATTCAAGCTAGTACCTGTTATGTCAATCTTCGTTAAAATTCGGACGAATTGGGGTCTCGCATAAGAAGGCAATTGTTCTTTAATGCTTGATGACAAACGATCTATGTCTAAGGTATTATCTTCGTCATAAATTGCTGCCATTCCTGCTCTACCTTCGGACCCAGGAATCTGAAGAGAAATGCATTAATCATTAATTCATTCGATATTCTACTGAATACGTTGTAATGTAACACGTATTTGTTATCACTCACTTCCACTCCATAAACAACGCAGTCTCTGTAATTGATCAGGTTACTGATAACGGCTTCTATTTCCGATGTTGACACGTTTTCACCTTTCCACCTGAAGGTGTCTCCTGTTCTGTCTTTGAAAAATAGGTAACCAAACTCATCGGCAACGAGAATGTCGCCTAAAATTTGAAAATTTGAAATTATTCCCTAGTACAAATGGAAATTCTGAAAATCTCTGGAAAACTCTGAAAAACTTTGAAAACCTCTGAAAATCTCTGACAATCCCAATTTTGAAAGATTTTCAGAGTTTTTAAGAGTTTGTATAAAATTGACAAGTTCGAAAGCCTGACAGTCTCCGAAAAAGTCTGAAAATCTGTCAAAATTGGGACTGTCAGAGGTTTTCAGATCTTTTCAGAGTTTTCAGATTTTTTCCGAGTTTTTCAGAACATTTTTCAGACTTTTTCCGAGATTTTTTTTCTACAAGGGTTGAAATTATTGAAATTACTGAAATTATTGAAAATGTGAAAATACCAAAATTATACCAAAAAACAGTAAATGGAGTATGAAGAATCAATCATTTTTGATATGTTACCTGACAAGAATGCTGAATCTCCTTTTGTGAAAACGTCATGAACAATTTTGCTCTTCGAAGCCTTCTGGTCAACGTAGCCCAAGAAAGCCCTGGACGGATTGTTAGGAATGATTTTACCGATAAACACACCAGGTTCATCTGAAATAAAAAAGTTTTAAATAATATCTTTCATGCCACTACTGAATTCCTATTATTCCAGAAATTGGATTGGAAGCTAATACAATTGGAACTGCCTTGTGAAAGGTACAAATCCTTTTCTTTTCCACTTTTCTTTTCGATCCTTTTTTAATATTCAACAAAACTATGACTGATTAAGATGCTTACTTGGTTTACAAACTTCACACAGCCCTTTGGCGTTTCTGATTGGATCGCCATTTGAGTCAACTTTAATTATCGATATGGGATATACAGCTGGCAAGATTCGGGACATAAAACCGATTGCTCCTACCGTATTGTCGACGTTTACTGAAAAAACAAACAAAGATACATTGCTAAAGTTTCTTATGATGGCTGAGCAATAGAAAGTAACTTTGAGGAAGGCTTTACGACATTATTGTCTCAAGCTTGTCTTATCAAAGAGTCAAGAATAAGACAATTTACCAATATTAGCGTTTCCTTCAGTTGCGCCATAAAACTCCGCAACTTGAGGAATGGCAAATCGGTCGACGAACTCTTTCCAAATCTGTGGTCTTAGACCATTACCAAATATCAGTCGAATGTTGTGTTGTTTATCTTCTGGTTTTGGGGGTGTTGCCAAAATGTACCGACACATTTCTCCAATGTACTGTGCCACCTGGAAAAAAACGATAAATTACAGTTTACATATTAAAACTTTTTGTTCCTTTGGCAGGTGTTAAAATGCTTTAAACTAGTTTTAAATTTTAATACAAATTTAAGGCTAGTTTATTATTTAATAATTAAAACATTTTTTATTTTATTTATATGATAAATATATATACAAAATATAAATAAACAAAATAAATTAAACAAAAATTAATAAAAAATTTAAAAAATGTCAAACAAGAATTAGGAATTTTTTATTGTTTGCTTTTGTTATTCTAAGCTCAACTGATTTAAACACTATTTACAAATAACTGATGAAAATAAATATTTTTTCAGATAAATATTTTCTTGTCGTTCAAAGATGGCAGAGCTGCGCCATTTAAAGCAATTGGCTTTAAGTATTATGATATAATGTGAATGTTTCTCTGAGGTGAAATTCTGAACCAATTATTGGTAGATTATTTTCTGTTCTGGTCTTTTTATTCTTTTCCCCATTGTCAGGTTTGATTCGATTATATTAATAATTGCAAAACGTTTAAGATTGCACACTGCAATTGCATAACACCCCCACGTTACGTAATTGTCGCCTTATTAAATCACACGTACCGTGCATTTGTACTTGACGCAGTCATTAAAATACGCGCTGGCGGAGAACTTTTTTCTGATCACAGTGGTCGCTCCGTGGAGCAAGGCTTGGCCTATAGTCATTACACCGCCCGCCGTATGGTACAAAGGCAGCGGCGTATAAAACCTATCAGAGTTTCGGAACGTCGCGATATAGTGTATCCCACTTGCTATGAACATAAACCTGCAAAAAGTGAAAAAACTTGTTATTAACGATGCCTCTGTGTCAGAGAGTACCTTCTTTTTAAATCAGAGTGTGAAATGTTTTGCATCCCATATGGGCGAAATATTTATAAAATATATGCGCAAATATACAAGTTTTTGTCGCAAAAAATATATTTTTAATATATTTAAAATATTTAATACACTTAATATATTTAAATTATTTGAAATGACAAATAATATTAAATATTATTTTTCAAATTAAATGAAATGTAATATTACATTTTAAATTAATATCCCAAATTCTACATTTTATCCCGAAACTACTGTAAAATTATAATTTCTAAATATAAGTTCTAACAAATTATATTCTTTATGTTTTTGTTATATTAAATTTTATGTTATTTTTACTATTCAATGTAACATATTATTTTACTAGTAAAATAAAAAAACTCGAAAATAAGTTATTATTTTTTACAGAGTATATGTTGTTAGAGTAAATGCACATTTTAATAAAATTCTATTTTTCGCAACAATTTAATTTTTTTTGCTTCAAGTTAATTTTTTCTTTGCAGGTTGCTTACCTAGAGTTAGTAATAACAGCAGCTTTGGGCAATCCAGTGGTGCCGCTGGTATAAATGTACAGTAATTTATCGTGGTAATTTCCTTTTTCTTGGACAACAGGTGGCGTTGCGGGAGTTTCAGTCAAAATAGCCGAGAGGTCTTTTTCCTTCAGACTGCTTATCGGGCCTCCAGGCTGATCACTAAATTTGTACAGTGCAATTGTCGCGTCGAGCGAAGATGCTACATCTTTGACAGCTGTAAAACGCGAATATTGCATGAGAAAATCGTAAAGCATACTCGGCCGGGATTCGTCGAAACATTTTTTACCCGTTTTTAAATGCCTAAGAATTGCTAAGACATTTTTCAATATTTCTTACTTTTTACAATACTTTTTTTACTTGTTCTATATTTATGTGAAACATTTTACATGGGAAATGGAACGCTAGTTTCAGCCCACATGAGAATAGTAAAAAAAAAAATTGGAACGCGCAAAAAGATACCGATCGTTAAGCCACAATCCAACCACATCCTTGAGATCAGTTGGGGACTTTTTCGAATTGATATTCAGCGATTGGGTTTGCAAATATAAAAATGTAAAATGTCAGCATCGTCGTCGTTTCAATCGTTCGAACGATTTAATTAATGCAAAGTAATTACTTTGCAAAACAAACGATGTGACAGTATAAAAAGAATAGTTCATTTCCTCATAACAGATTTCTCATACTTCGATTTTACATAACTGATTGGAAATTTCCGCCAACAAATTATTAATTTAATTATTTAATTATTTAATTATTTATTTAATTATTTGTTTAATTATTTATTTAATTATGTATTAATTAATTTATTTATTAATGATTAAATTTGCAGTCAATTTCCATTCTATATTTACTGATTTATTACTGGAATTTTCCAAATATTTGGTTCAACATAGTTCATCATTCATGCCATTTTTTTCGAAAGCGAACATCTTCGAGCAAATTGCGATTGAAATTTCAAAGATCACCGCAAAAACCGTTGATCTCCGAAATTAACGTTGCTAATTAAACGCTGTACCAAGACAAGAATTAGCAAGATCTATATACCTTCGGATAAGTCGTGACCGTAGATAAGTGCCTGACACTTGGCCACGGTGATACTGTGCAGCAGCGAACTTTTTCTTAAGTTGGTGTTGATCAGCGGGGTAATGATCCCGAGTTTGCTGAGCCCCAGCCATATTGCCACGTATTCCGGCCGGTTTTCCAGGAAAAGCGCGACCGCGTCGCCTTTTCGGTAGCCGTGAGTCTTGAAAATCGTCGCGATTTTGTTGCTCAAATCCTCGATCTGAAACACCGCGGTATATTTATCAGCGCCGAGATGATACCATCTGAGAATCTTGAATATTCTATTTATAAGCAGAAAAACCTTTGACGTCAATGGATCAACATTTTTTATACGAGTGTGTAAGCGTTTTTGAAGGCTGTTTACCAGCTTGCGATTGAACTGACGTAATTATCCCTGTGGAAAAATCTCATATGTGAAATTGACATGATTTCTCATGTGAGGTTTCTCAGATGAGGTCCCATATGAGAAATCATATCAACTTCACATATAAGTTTTTTTTCACAGGGATTACAGGAGTTAAGTGATTTTTTAATGGGCTGTAATTTTCAGGAGTGTGTTTAAGGACCTTTTCAGATGAAGGATGGTAAAATGTTTTACCTGTTGGAATGTCCATTCTTGGTCTTCGTATATAAAGCAGACTTTGTTGGGATGACGTGCGACGTGTTGTCGAAAGACGTCTGCGACACTCCGATTTTTCTTGTCGTGGCCACGAATCAACCACAGAAGTCTTATGTATCTAGTGATCGCTCTGAAACAATGAATTTTATTTGAAATCACTGAATAAAGATGTAGTAACAGTATTTGGAATTATTTTTTAAATCTACACTCTGAGATCGCCTTTTTTATATTTTTCGATTTTATAGGACCATTTAAGATGAAAGCAGAATTTCAATTAAGTATTGGGCAAAAATATTTTGGTTTAGTCTAAAATAGTAGCTTTAAAATGCATCTTTTCGAATTGATGAAAACTGTTTTCAGTTTCAGTGAAAAGGAATATGCATTGAAATTACAAAAAGTATTTTTCATTGAAAAATACTTTTTGTAATTTTTAATTTCAATGTTGAAACAAAAGTGCTTACTTGAAGAGACAGTGTTTTTCAATAAAATCGAATAATTTCAAGAGTGCACGAAAATGCTTGTAGCATTATTTTTCAACCACTTGATTAGGTGGAAGATATTTTTTGTAAACATTATCAATAATGATGAAACACGGCCAAAGCAATTAACAATCGTCGATAAATGTTTGACTAGATTTAAATTCATTTAGACGACGTAACTCGAAAACTCCTTTACCCACTCTACAGCATGTTTTGTCTCCTCGCAAGCGTGACATGCCTGGCAATTTCTTTTATCAAGGCAGATTGAAAGCATCACCGTAAATGCAAAGTTATGTGTTTTTCAGATTGATACTGGTAAATTGTGTCTGCTGTTGAGGGTACCGAATTACCTTCCTAAAATCTCCATATCGCAAGTTTTATATAAAAAACTTTTTCGCCATAAAATCAAACAATCAGTTTTGATTTTATGGCAAGACAATACATTTTCTACCGTGTAATTTGTGCGACTAAAAACTATTATAAAATATAAGGAAATTTATTTCCTTATATTTTCATTATATTTTAATTTAATATGTATTTTATTTATATTATATATATAATATATTATATAACATATAATATATAAAATAATATATATAATTGAATTAATTATGTTTTAGATAAGAAATTGACTTCGTTCGAATTGAAACTCGTTAACTGCACATTTGAAGTGAAACTCTTTTTTTTAGAAACTCTCTATACTAGCTTCAAATTTATTTTCGATATAATCTGCACAGCAATCATTACTGGATATTTATTGTAAAATCACTGTCAATGTTAGACTTCATACATACTCATTGCGCAACTACAAAACAACTCTCCAAGAAGCGTATCGAAAAATCCAAAGTAGAAAGTGAGATTGCTTCTCTCTCGTAATTCATTCGGCTAAAAAGTTATTGTTCGAACAGATTAAAAAGAGCAAAAAAGCAAAATTTGTTTCCTATGCTTTTCACATGTAATATACTTTTTCTTCAACTTGTTATATTTACTGCGCAAAGAAATAAGCGTGTCTATCCATTCGTTTCATACAATTTTACTGTTATCTTACGAAAACGTGTCATTAAGTATAAATAACAAGACCAATGAATGAACAAATGAAATAATTCGATAATTACACTTAGAATAATTCGAACGAATTAAAATAAAAATAATTCGACCGACGTTTTTGACCGAAAAATTGCAACGTGAATTTTTTGCAGGTTGCATTTAAATGGGACACAATTTATAATGTAGATAATGTTCGGTACGCGAAAGGATTGCACGCTCGCAAGACCAAAGCGAGGCATTGAACTTTGTGTATCAGGAAGTGCGGCTCCGAATGATCATGTCGCAGAAAGAGGAGAGAGTTAACTTATATGTGTGCTCAGTTTATATATGTATAAGCGCGCAAACTCTGCAAGGGTGAAAGCGACGAGAAAAAGGACATTAAGGTAGTTCCCTTATTTTTAAATTAAAATGATGAGAATTCGATGAAACTTTAAATCTGGTTTATTTCGGGGCTACTATTTAATTTACCAAATTCCCAAGCATTTTGGCTGCTTAGAAGCCGAGATAGATGCTAAAATTTCTGAAAAATGCTTTAAAGTTTTATTAAATTCTCTTTTTTTGGAAAGATTTTATTCATAAATAATGAACAATTATTGAAATGTTGTTTATAACATTTATTGTTTATAACAAAATTTTCTTAACAATTTTTCAGGAAATTATTGTTACTTTATGTCAGTATAATAATTTTTAATATTTGAGTATTTTGTAAAATGTGTTGATTTATGATAATGAATCCATTAGCAACATTGAAAACCGGTCATTGCAAAAGATGTTGCTGTGTCAATGCGGAACAGTTCGTACGACGATTTTGAAAAATAAGATTTACCGTTAGCTTAGTCTTTGATTACGGAGAAAACTGGGACGACTTGGTTTCTCGGGTTATAAGATGCGAATTCACTTATGCGAATGCAATTCTTTTAGAAACAACGTTCTATGCAATTTTTTAAATATGATTTAAGGAGAATAATTTATCTTTTTTTATGCACTGATCTTAGAAGCAAATGATAAACGTCTTTACAAATAAAAACATTTTTCGTTTACGTAAGATTTATTGTACTTAAGTCGCGTTTCTTATACATTGGAGTTTTTATGACTTGATTACACCGTATCAGAAAAGTCTGGCAGTGATAATAACATTTCATAAAAACGGCTTCAACATTTTTGCTGCAACTTTTTTATTATTAACTTTTGATTAGATCAAATTTAATATATTTTTTACAAACGCATTAAAACGTTTTTAAATGCGTTTGGTCAGATAAACGAAACGTGCATTTTCATCGCGTAAGAACGCAAATTGCTAACCAGGTCAAGAAAATGATTTTGTAATATTCAGTTTGTGCAGTTAGACAATACGTTCCATTTTAATTCTGAATTCAATTTCAATTTTAATTGAAAACATGATGTAACAGATTCATAGACGAAATTTAACGGTATCGATAATCAGCTGTGAACTTATCATAACACATTCATCAGGTGTTAAAAAAGCTCATTGATTTGACAATCGACTCCCAGATTCGTATTTCATGCAAATCAATGTTTAAAAAAGTTTTAATTGGAAATTAATGATTTACGAATTAAATATTGGCACCATTTATTAAAGAAATTTTTTCTCATTGATGATCGATATTATCCGAGCAACACGTGTCAAAGAAGATAACCGATCGTTTAAAAAAATTACAAAAAATACGAAAGATGTTAAAAAACAAAATTCGCTTGGAGAGATAAAAAATTCTTTACACTGATAATAGGCCAAACTTAATTAATTTCTGTTGCAATTCAATAAATTCTTTTTTTTCGTAAATCTCTATACCCATTACGATTCTATTTTCATTTCGCTGATTACAGCATTCATTCAGATGCACCAGATGTTCAAGGATATTGACCTTAATGTATACAAACGCAGAATACGAAGTGACTTTGGAGCTGTACTAATGCGTCTGATATTTTTCCAACTTTTTGTATTTCGACTCATTTTTCCTCAAACCGCTTCGAAAGCAATTATAAAATCATCGCGACAACTTTTTCTTCGAATTATTTTAATAATCATAAAATTTTCATGACGATAATTATAAGTTGCTTTTATCGTCGAAACGTACGAAGAATATATTATTATTTCGGGCTGATAACATTTTATGAAACATGCAACAAGCGAAACAACGATACAAAACACGCGAAAAAGGTTCAACGAACAAATAATTGTTCGAATAAACATAATAATTAGCAGTAATTTTATCTACATTGTTGACATACTTATGGCGAGTTATCAATTAGTATAAGTGCAAGAATTCTTTGCTCCGTCTTATGTACCGTTAAATTTGATTACAATCGTGACTCGAGTATTATTCGGTGGCATGTAAAAAACGACAAACATTGGGATTTTATCTCGCAGACTAATTTCAGATTGGACCAATGCATTATCCGAGAGAAATTGATTATTATGTCAGATCTGGATCGATACCTGCGCTTAAAAAATCGTTTCGTAATTTTCCTGATACATTCGCAACACACCCTTAACGATGCAGAAAAATCTCAAGAATTATGCAAAAAAATTGGCGAAATAAAAGATTCACCAGATGTTCGGCCAAGTTTCTACTGATTACGCTTTCACAAAAATAATATCAGAATATCACCAAAGCATTAAATTTGGTTGATTTAAAAGTCGCTCGAAAAGTGAAAACTTGTCCTACATGGAGCAGTCCTTCATTACATGTATTTCACGGTTCGCGTAAGTCGCGAAGAAATGAAAAAGGCGGTTTTTGAAATGTTATGAAATAGTTTTTGATTAACTTTTCTGAGGCTTTAAACGAAAAAAAAAAAACAATTTTTAGAATTTTGTAGATGTTTTGTTGTTTATTCAAGGGAATTTAGATATATTTCTAGCCGAATAAATTAAACGGTGACTGTTAGTTTGAACTAGATTTATTACCTAGAATTCGGTCAAACTCGGATATAAATGCGCATATATTATATTGTTTTAATAAAAGTATATTGGAAACAACAATAAATATTCAATAACTTAGTATATATTCAATAACTTAGCAGTACTTGTGTATACAGAATAAAATAGAATATTTTTCGCACATGATTCGGATTCAAGAAACATCCAATAAAATGAATGAATCAAGACTGAAATAGGATTGAATTTAACTTAAATGGTCTAATTCGATGTGTTCAAACGGCTTAATAGTATACTGAGAAAACGTGCTTTTAGCTATTTAAATGGTATTAGTAACCATCTGAGATGGTAAAACGTTACCATCGAAAATATTGAAAAAATGTAATTTTCCACTATATTTAATAAAAATAGTTATTTTATAAAAAACAACCTGTTTCATAAAAACCACCGACTACTAAAATTAGCTTACAAAGCATTGCAAGTAATTTAAGGAAACATTATGGCTGTATGTAAATTGCCACAAAACGATAAAAATTTTTATCAATTATATAAAAAGATAGGGTAAATTGCCACACGCTTGAAAAATAATTACTTAAACTAATTACGTAAACTAATTACAATTACTAATTACATAAACTTATTACGTAAACTAATTACAATTACTAATTACCTAAACTAATTACGTAAAGTAATTACGTAAACTAATTACGTAAACTAATTACATAAATAATGAGTAAGTAAAATAAAGCAGCAATATGAAAGAGTTTCAAAGGTAAATTAATGTACCTTTAAAACTATTTTGAATTTAAGTAATTTGTTTATTATTAATTAAACGTTTGCTTGTACTAAAAAAAAGATCAATTACACTATTTATTTTAATGAAATAAATGTAATGGCTTGGCAAGAAAAATATCACTGAAATTTCAGTACTTATATAGTCGTCACATGTTTCTTGTAAAAACTTTTCTTTTGTACTTTGTTAGATAAATTCGTATATTAGATTATATTTAGATTAGCCGTATAACAATTGCCTTTTAAGGTGATTTATCAGTCAAACATTTTTTTTACAAAAAACAAAAAAAAACGAGTGTTTTTTATTTTTCATACAAACATTTTTTGTTGACCTTCCCGTAACTTTTTGTACACTTTGCATAAAAACAAAGCTGAACAAATTAGCTATTCTTTCGAATCACTACATTCTAATCCACTGTTAATTTTGTTCTCCTTGAAAAATTCTTTATGTTAGAACGTACATTTCAGCTAATTGCCTCTTTAATGCATAAATCATACATAGCTATAAGGATAAGACAGTACAAATTAACTATTAACCGCATACAAATATTTATAACAATTTGGTTTCGTTGTATTTACACTTAATTCTTTTAAGAAATTTAAGCATTTTATAATGCATATTAATAAATCTAACCAATTCTTTATTAATCTGCTTTAATTACTTTTAAAAAATTATTAGAAATTATAAT
>JABFPB010000852.1:0-30757 GCA_022817645.1 Ceratoteleas bidentatus
AGTGGGAGGGAATTGGCTATTTCCTTCCCGGTTTTTAGGGTGGGAAATTGAGTTTCCCATGCACGTGTGGTGAAAAAGCTATTATCTTTAGCGTTGTTTTCAAACACTGATTCAACATCGACTTTACCTTCGATCAACTTTAAAATGCTGTTGAATCAACCTTCGTTCAACCCTAGATTAACGTTGACTCAATCTTGGCAGATAATGTTGATTCAACGTTGGATCAACGGTGCCACATCGTAGATTCAACGTTTGCTGAAAACGTTGATTCTACCGTGCCCAAACCGGTAAACTTACCCAACATTATACAATGTTGAGTAAGTTTACTCAACATTGAATCACTTAACCAGCAACGTTGAACCAACGTTGATTCAACGATGATTTAACTAACGTGCTCCCTGATAAAGATAAACATAACGAGGTACTGTTATGTTTATCTTTTTTGCTTTGACTGGTCAACATCTATTTTTTTATTTGAAAAGAGTTAAACATTTTCAACAGAAATCCAATTGGTGGAATATTCGTCTGTATATAGGTTGATTTTGAGTTATAAATAACACAATTGGTTGTTTTTACCAATTACATTATTATTATTTTTGTTTGAAATAAGAATTTGAAATAAGAAATAAGAACAAATGACAGTTGATTAAAGTACTTTTACTTTTATACATCAACATTTTTAACTGTTCATTTCTATAAATATTCATGCTGATTAGTCTAATTTCATTTATCTTATTCACCGTTAGCCACATTTTTTGTAATAGGGAGCGCACATCTGGAATATATGTGTGATGGACTTACATTAAATTATTTCTATTAATTCAAGATTATTTCAAAAATTCAAATGTAGAACTTTACAAAGAATTTAATATAATAAAAAAATTGTTTTACAAATCTGAATTATATTCTTTATTACAATATACATATTATAATTTATAAGAATTAATTGATGTATAATCTTTACTAAAATATTGAATTTTTATTGTCATTTTTCTAACTAAAAAGACTTCATTTTAAACTTGTTCGTAATTTTTCTCCTTCATTTCTCATTAATAAATTCTCATCGATTTCCAAAAACCAGTTCCACTCAATCATCTTCTGGATATCGAAAACCCTTTTTTCCTTGCATTGACCACGTCGGTTTCTCACGTCCTGCCTTCGCCTTTCCCCGATCATCCGGGGACCCTGAACTGCGCAAAGCCCACTAAATAAAATGTAGATGGCGTGGCATGGTGGCACCATTTTTCACCGTCACCGGATGCTATTGCATATTACATTTAATAAGAGGGACACCGCTCCGTAATGGGCCTCGTACGACATTCGCGCGCGAGAATCTCGGCGACACGAATTTTCGCGCACCTTTTCCCGCATTATAAATGCATTTCTGTGCACGAGCACGTGTTTGTAATTAATTTTTTCCACGTCCAAATGACGATGATTTATGTGGCTGCCAGGATAGCGGCGTTTATCAACTCGCACTTGCTGCGGATCATCGGCCATCCGTTCGAGTATTTTCACGCGATATCGTCGTCGGTTAAACATTTAGCGCGAAGTCTGATGGACCGCGAAATTTGATTAAAATGCGAACGATGAGGGCACGATTTATTTTCGTCGATCCGATCCTCGACCTCTCAGTCTAAAGGCACTTGTGTAACGAATAAATCAAGACATTTATAACTTTTATTGAACTTGTAAACACTGCTTTCCAATGGCTATTTCCAAAGTCTAACATTTTTTATTCAGGTATTAATTGCGTATGCAGTTGCACAAGGAAAAATATCTTAGTGAATGGGTCGAATCAATTGATTAATCATAAGAAGAATAAGTAAATTGACTTTATGTGGCAAAAATATTTTCTTTTAAGGGGTCCATCCAACGAAAGTTGGCCAAAAATCGATTATTTGAAAAGTTGATAACATCTATATTTGATATTTTAATACGGTGCTATAGGTTTAGTGAAAATCAATATTAAGACCGATTAAGAATAATAACTTTATAATAGATTGTACTATATTTTACTGATATTTAATAGGTTTAGCTGCGGAATTTAGGCATGGTGTCTAAACATTTTTAAAACTATTTCTCCTCTTTGTACAGTCATATTTTTTTATAACTGTACAAAGAGTCTCAACTTTGTTAATTATCAATTATTTTTGTTCTAAGTGACGGTCCAACGTTAAACATTCAGTGCAAAAAATGCTAAATTTTTGATAAATTTATTACAATAAAAGTTATTCATCAAAATGTAAAAAAATCTAAAAAAGCTACGATTTTAGGTCAGTTTTTAATTTTTTTCAAAGCGCGACGCATGAATTGCAAGTAATCTAAATAAAAAGCCCTGTACCAAAATTCCGTCTAAGGAATTTGTACTTCAGGAAATTCCGAACTTCCGTTCACAAATTAGATCAAAATAAGATAAAAAATAAGATTAACCAACTTGGGACTGTTTTAAAATATCCCAAATTTCTTTAATACAAACAAAAATGGGGTCAAGAGCTAGTTGTAAATCAAATTTAATCGGTTGGAATGTAGCGATTTTACTTTCGGTAGACGATCTCTTTAACTTATTAATTGATCGTTTTTAACTTTGAACAATATAATTCCGTTTTACAACAGAACAAATCCAGTCTGTCTAAATTTGTTCAAAACTCTTCAACCCTTCCTTTCTTCAATTTCATATCAACCAACGTTTATCGCTCATCCAAACACGCCACACCGTAGTCTGACGTCGAAAAAGCGTATCCCAAAAATGGAAGCATCCCAAGTAGCGCAGCCAAGGTTTCGCATATCTGCGCTCTTCGGGATTGTTTATTCAGAAAAGCGGCAAGACGGGGCCGCAAAAACTGATATTGTATTTAAAATAGCGACATTGATGGAAGCACGCTCGCGAACTTAAACGCGTTTTTCGGGCCAAACAGCGCGCAAATCCCGCGAATATTGGCGTGTTAAAGGCTGCGCCACTATCGAGCCGGCGTTGTAACGCAATAGCGCAAAAAGTTCCGCGTCGCTGGAGCGACCGAGAGAAAGATATAAAGAGCACGGCGCATTTCAATTGGCCGCGCGGCTCCGCTCGATTGACAGATATATAAATACAAATAGCCGTAAAAGCCGGATCTCAGCGTGTCTACGCGGCATAATAAGTTTATGCAAATGCGCCCGAACGTCGGGAGAACTGCCGAGCGCGTCGCGCCTCGTTTGTTTTTCTTTTACGCCGGTTCTCGCAAACTACCTACGAGATTACATATTCGCGGTAATTGTCGCGAATTTGAGTGCAATTAAATTGTCGTTTTGATCGATGTGAAACGCGACGCGACGAGCTAAATATCGATGTTGGTGTAGGGCGCAGGGGCACTCCACTCCGGCGCCACCTTGTAAGGGTATATCTGCCTTTTCATGACGATGCAAGATAAAAGAGACGCGAGATCACTTAAGTTTAGCATAGCTCCGATTACGGTCGCGCAATTTGCCTTCTCGCACACACTTTGCACTTTATGGTTTACACTTTATAGCGGACGCAGCAGCTCGATTCGCGTTAATCTTTCTCACCTTTCCTACTGGGTGGCTAATCAGGGGGAGGGCGGGGAGGTAAAAAAATAGACTGGCGAAACCGGAAGGAAATTGCAGCCGGCGACGACGCACGAAAACCGAAGTGCAAACAACGCTGGGACACGGAGAAAAGTGAAGCATAAACATAAACAAAATCAGAAAACGGCGGGTACAAGAAGTCAGAGCGAAATATCAACAAGGAGAAAAGAAAGCGAAAACGAGGCGAGTCAACAAACGGGAGATGATTCGGGCGTGGAGGAAATTTATGAGTTTGAATTGTGTTTTAATTTATCGCGAGTAAACTGGAATCGGTTTTCGTTCAATCTATTTAGAAGCGAGGGAATATAGAGAAATTTTTGTAGAGCAAAGGACGAAAGAATTCGATAAGCTTAGAGAGAATAAAGTCTGTTTTCCAATTTCGTTAGACTGAGGGAAAACATGGATGTACCATTAAAAAACAATGTAAAATTGTTGTTTAGCTTCAGCGCAATATAATAGAGTTTGCGATTCGTTGCAACTATTATTGGAGATGAAGACTAGAATACGATTTTGCTGATGTACATTAAAATGTGCTGAAATGTACGAGCAACGCAATCTGAACGAAAAATTAAGTTTCACTTGGGCTTCCAGATGAAACATCAAAGTTCGAATACATTTCGCGAATTATAAAACTAAAGTGCTTGGAATGGCAGATTGTCAAATTGGAGTACATTTGCGAAGTGCAGTCGATATAGGATATGTTCATGCTCCTCTTCCTTTGATATAATAGAACTTTAGTCGTTGTCATTAATTGTAACTGTAAACACACGCGGGTTTAATGATAGGAAATTAGGAATTTGTTATAGTGCGGTGACCATTAGGTACCGTTAGTTCGGTTTTTATTGTGAGAATCGCGAGGTGTTTAGAGTGACACTAATGGTTATATTTAGTGCAGTTTATAATCGGAAAATAATTAAGTGTCTGAGAGAATATTGCCGCAGAATAAATTTGTCTGAACTGGATTTCATTTCAGAACACATTATCAATTTAAATTTTTACCGTGCCATTCAGAATCGATTCGAAATTCCCAACGTGCTGTAAACCCGATTTTCTAATGCTTCCCGTTTATCAAGTGTTATCAATTTATGGTTAAGAAGAAATTTATTGTATAGAAATATAATTCGAGGAGCTGCATGAAGTTGGAGTAGGAATCAATAGTAAATCTTGCAGCGTGACTTTTCAATTGAAATTTGTAAGTTAGTAGGATTACCTGAGAGTCTAGAGTACGGTAAAAGTGGAAATAGTATGGGAACTTGATACGTGATAAATATATTTCTTTATCTTTTGATAATTTAATTCTAGAACGGGAAATTAAGTGAAAATCAAAATCGGTTTTAAAACAAATATTTTTCGCGCCGTTCAACTTCCGCGTTTTGAATGATGCCAGCTTACAAAATATTTTTCTCTCGTTTGCAACCTGAAACTTTATATTACAAAGTTGAATAAAGTTTAATAAGTTAGAAAGAAAAAAAGTTATTTCACTTCATTTTTTCGCAATTTCCGAAATACGAATTTCATAAAGAAAATTTAATTCTTGGAACGGTAATGTACTTTATGAATGAAATATTTAACTTTATAAATTTTCTCCTATTAAAAGTGAGTCACTCGCTCATCGTTTTCAGTATTGATTCAATATTTTAACTATGTAAATTAAAGCGACATTAACTGCACAGACTATGGCTCTCTCGAACAACCGTAAGGTGATAAATTTATCAAATCGGCTAGTGAATTTACTCTGCAATTAATCGTGTTTAAAATTGTTTGTCTTAACGTACGTCACGTTCGTAACATATCTATTAAGTGTTTGCCGTTTCATGTAAGCCGGGAATAAACCATACTAAATTCAACATAAATTTTACCTTTGGTCTACAACAATGAACAAACATTTTATTACAATATCTGAAATAAAAAACGAAACATCTCCCATTTTCACTATCCGAAAATTTCCGATTGTACCTTTCGAATCGATACACGGAAAAAAATATCCATAAGAAGTCGGTACAAACAAACATAAAATGTCTGATATACACAAATGTTTACATATATCATATAAACGTTTGACTAAATCAGCTAAACTGTAACCTTGAACTAGGCATTTTTGTTTACTTGTTCCTATATCAGTTAAACAGTTTACCTGAATCTGTCAAACAATTTTTTCGGTGTACCAACCAATATCGGCAACCGAAATAGCGTAGGACGAAACTGCGAAAGATCCCTCGCAGAATTCGAATTGAACGCGGAACAATGAACATAATAAATTAAATGCAATCAATCCGGTCGGCAATAAAATAAGTCCGCCGATTAAATGAAACTGACAAAAACATTTGGTTCGCGTCACCGCGGCAATTTACGTCGCAACTCGCGACGATATTTGATATATTTAGCGGCCCCAGACAATTGGAGTTGAATCGGAATAGTTTGCGCGTGCATATGCAACTCCTGCGAGCAAGTTACGACGCCTTTCCATTCATTTCGACGATCGCGCCCGAAATAAACTTGACTTAATTGAACGGCGCTCGACAAAGCATCGGAATCCTTAACACGGTGTAACACGGTCAATTAAGGTCCGCGCGGCAAGTGCCGCTCGAAACTGGCTTACGGTCCGGCCGAATAAATTTGACTTTCGCGGAAAATGCGCGATCGTCCGATGTCTATCTGACATCGGGTGGCGCGTTGCGTCACCGCGCGCGATCGACTCCGGCCGTTAGAAAGGATTCGTACGATTAGCATTTTATTTTCGCCGCCGTGAAAAAAGAGGCTCGCAGCTCGACACGTTCATGAATTAGCCGGAATTTACGGCTGCCTCGGAACTTCATTATCATGGCATGATTTGTTGCGCGTATCGAGCGAGTCCCGTGTGGCAAGTTGTACCGATTCACGTGGAATTTAATATCTTTCGACTTTTATTGCGGAAAAGAGGATAACGCCCCGTTTTTTCATTTACATAACACGGCAGAGGCGCGCCAATCGCGCTCGCCTAGACTCCCCCGGAAACCCGCGATAAACGTTGCAAATCGACGCGAACGTCATAACGCGATTCCTCGACGGAAGACGTCGGAAAATTTTTTTTCTCCCATTTGAGCGTCCGCGGTAATATAAACGTGTACTTGTGCATTTTTACACGTCGTTGGTTGTGTCGATTAAATGGGTTAATGCGCGAAACGGCTCTGCAAACGTCGAATTCGAGGAGCGCTACTTTCGGCCGGGAATTTGGATGTGGCTTTGGCGTCGTGTGGGAATAGCGGTGGTAATGGATTCGGGCTTCATCGTTCCGATGATTTCGACGTAGTTTTCGACGCGCTTATCGATCGGTAGATTTAATGCGCGCGTTATCTAATTTGCGGTGGTTTATGAATATTTATTTCGCGGATATCGGCGGCCGAAGCGGTAATTTATGCGCGTTTTGTTTTCGCCGGACAATTTATTTCGCGTCGCGTCCGCAAACGGGAAAAATTTTAATTCAATTTACACAATTTTTGTCTTGCATAACAGTGCGCGCGGTATTTGAATGTGGCCATTGCTCACTTGTTTAACATAACCGATTAGATCGAATCAAACGGAACTTATCTATAGGATCTCCGGGACGGATCGGTGAAATCACATTAAGAAACGCGATAAATAACGAAATTTATGAAGCAGCCTGGGCGCGACGTAAATCTAACATCTGTACATTTGAATACGAATTGAATTAAATCCTTCAATCAAATATGTCCTGAGCTTAAATTCATTGTATGGTAATCCGGCGAGCGTGCTACAAATTCTTATGATAATATACGCACACTAAATAATAGTGGTAAAACAAAATTTACTGTAACTTATTTTCGTTCAGAAACTCGTTTTCATAATGAGATTCAAGCGTGGAAAAGTCGGCCCGCCCGAATCTCAACAGGTGTATACGCCGAGTTAATTGAAACGAAAAGGAAATTTGAAGATTCGGTTTTCTTTGTTCTCGGGCTTTTGGCCGTTATTTATTTGAGGCCACGCTTCGGGATAATCAGCGAAAATGTATAGCTGCCGCGAGAACAACGCGTTCCCAGGTTTCAACAAATCGTCACTTATGAATTATTAATCAGCCACGAAAAATCGATATTGTTTTTCGGAATTTACACACGGCAAACGACGTTGATAATGATGTTTAGCTTGTTTATGAGGTGAGATAAATCCAAATTAATTTTTTCCTTCCATATCCGACGATGGAATGAAATTACATGATGTAATTCATCCAATAAATTTATAACAACCGATGGAAAGAAGACGAGTCATCGGCATCTTGATTTTGTTAATTATTATCGCATTTAGTCGTGAGATTGATTATTGTTTTATGAAATTCCAAACTCGTTAATTAAAAACGAATATCACGAGAGATTACCCGACTTGTCGAACGGTTCACTTGTGTAATCTCTTCGTAATCTGCAAACGCGAATCCAGATAAGAGTGATGATTTCTCAGTTAGACATTCCTAACTGGGGCAAGACTCTTAAGAATGCAACGATGACGTAGGCGCGAATTCGTTTTTAAATTAATAACGAGGATTGTTTATTTAGATCCTACACTGTTATTTCCGTAAGCGATGTATAAAGGAATAGTGGATGTAATATACGTCGGAATACGTAATGAAATTAGCCCTGCATATTGTAGCGACGCGACTTGGTTGTTCGATCGAATAATACAATTTCGACATCAGAGGCTCGACATTAAGCGAAATTAAAAAAGGATGGTCTAATAAATTTGTTTGATCGTGAGATTTATACAAAATATATACACTAGAGGATTTTGACGATACTGATTATCTTCCAATATTAAATTTTGTTAATTTTGCAATAAGCTGTAATGGTAGAAAAACAGATACATTCCGTTCCTTTTGATACTCTAATGTCAACGAAGGTATGAAAGTAATTTTCTTTTTAGTTCGTTTCAAGTTGAATCTCCAACGACTGTAGAGGCTTAATTCATTTTTAACCTTCCGGCTATATCCTTTATTACTTAATTGGAAATACTACGCGCGATTTGTTCAAATAGATAGTAGTAATTTATCCTCGTGGAACTAATCAGCTAATGTCAAAGACTGAAGGAATTCGCAAAAATTTTAACCTTATCCCTCGCGTTCTCAATTATTCTGGCATCCAGCGCAGGTTTCTGAATATTGGACGACGATGAAGAGGCTGCGTAATACATTTTTGAGAGATAAGCTACATCAAATGGGAACAAACTCATAAAATATTTCATCGCGGAGGAGCAGTTTCATCTTTGATCTTGAATTAGAACAAAAGTTATGTATATGTATGGCCAATCAGACGTTTCTTTAAAGGAAGTGATTAATGTTCGCGAAGACCGTTTCTGACAGACGTATTCAATAATGCAGACTTTTCTGGGAAGATGGAATTCCGCGGAAAAGGCAGTGCGGTTGGCGTCTTTTGGGCATTGATTGCCGAAGGAGGCGTGTATCATTCTTGCAGAAAAAACGTATTAATTGAGTAAGAAAGTCATTAATTGTGTCGAAGGTCGTGAGATGAGTAATGAAGTGAAAATGATCAGATGACAATGTTTAATGACGACGATCCAATCGAAAACTGGCGCTCGCAAAAAGAGCCATTTGTTATCAGAATTTCAGCTGCCAGCGAAAAAAGTTTTCCACTTGTCAAAATAAGATTCTTCAAATTCCCAAAACATGATTCGGTTTTGTGTTATGATATCGGGTTACGGAAAAACAAACATCTCCATAAAAATATGTTTTCCACCGAAATATACCAAAGAAAGTTTTATTCCGTTTCATGTGACAAAGATAAAAATGTCTTTTTTCGTAATTGTGGCTTGTGGTTTATAACTCAGTGACGAAATACATTTATTCTTTTGTACTTTACTTTTCTATCTTCCATACCTTTCAAGTTGTAGGTCATTCCCCTATACATAATTACGTCATATTGACCCTTTCACTTATTAAAAGCGGTCTCCGACTGACCGCTACTCTCCATAATTAGTCCATCATAGTTCTTGTTCTTATTCTTCGACTTTTATTTGTTTTATTATACAAATTGAAGTAGACAGCAGTGTAACGTAAATTACATAAATAACTAGAAACAAAGATAGCGCTTAATTTATGAAGCATTAAATAATAAACGAGGAATGTAACTATTCAGCTTCAGAGGTATTTCCTTCAGGAATGAAATTAAGGAATTTTCGTATTAAACAGTAAACGAACATCGACATGCAACTTTTGAACGTTTTGAAGCAATTGTTTCATTTATTCAAAATTCACGTGGTCAAATAAAATTATACTAAAATCTCATTTCATTCAGATCCCCAAAACATTCCTTTTACATCCTCCTTCCACTCGATTAAAAATAATAAACATCCTCCAACTCTTCACAACAATAAAACAAATTACCCAACCATCTCTCTTCATCAACCCCTCCGACTTCAAACCCAACCCCGACACCGTTACGAATTCCTTCAAAATTATCCTAATTCTTCTGCAATCCGAAATCTCCTTCCTCCGCCCTCGTCTTCACAAAGCCCTCTCCATCTCAATTAAATATCACTCGCCGAACCACGAGTGTCGTCGTCATACAAACCCGCATTAACAAAGTAACAATCGGCTGATTGCGCGGCTTCCCTCGCAATTAACGTCGCGCCGAAAAAGTCACCTGCGAAATTGACCTATTCTCCTCAGAGCGCGAATCGCCTAATGGCCGGCGTCCGACTCGTTTTCCCCGCGAAATGAATAGTTTTGTCATACGCGCCGCCGCGCGTAATCGGCCGCTGTCACGGAATCGCGGCCGATCCTAATTGCGCGGGTTTTTGCGTGCGGCGGCGCTGCGGTCGCATTTTTGCGCTGGCCGTCGAGCGTGAAAGTGGCCGACGAACGAAATCATCAAAAGGGCCCGCTGCCTCGGAATTATATTGGCTGCAATTTCGTCGATAAGTATCTAAACTCGCGCATGATCTTAATTGTTCGGATGCAGTGGCCACTTTGCTGAGACGGATGAGCTCATGACAAAGGAATGAATTTGAATGAACGATCCGTTAACTAGCGTTAATGAGCGAGACTTCATGCTCGGCTGCTCCGACAACATGATGGTTTTCATCTTGTTACGTGCTGATGGTAACCTCGTTTCGGTGCAAAAAACGCGAGGGAAGACGAGGCGAGGCCGGCGGAAAGCGCGCGGGAAAAAAGAATCGCCGACGTAATTAGGATCAATTTGCAAATCTCGCATCGCGTTTTGTCTTCGCAGGAAGGGGGATTATTCGTATCCGGGGAAGGGGCCGAGTCGATGTTCGACACGCCTGATTAAGCTGCGCGCGGAGTTATGGCGCTTTTATAATCTGTTTTCCTTATTCGGCCCGATCGGATCGCGGACAAGTCATAATCCGGTTCGCGGAGATCGCGCGCTGATAGCGCGCCGTTCCCAGAATGCGTTTCGCCTTTTATCACGAACTATTGAGCGGATTAAGGTCGGAGCGAAAAATCCGGAGCTCGCGCGAGGAAGCGAGAGGAGAGTTCGCGGAAGAGGGACGGGCTTCATAAATAATTTATGCCGGACGTTATAATATGTCCAGTGACAAGTTGCACGGCAAATAATTGATTAACTGCATCGCCGCGTGTTTAGATCGGATCGCGGGCAATTGATTGCGGACAAGTTAGAAGCTGGTTTGCGTCGTCTTGAGGTTATTATCGAGCGGGGTCGGGAATCGTCGTTTTGTCCCGCTTTGCGTATCGAAAGATTGTCATCCGGGAGGGTTTTCAGCTGATGATGTTGCTGGGAAGATTTTCGTCAAGGCGTTATTAATCGAAAATGGAAGTAGGTTCTGTAGAAAATCTCTGAAAAACTCTGAAAACTTATAAAAATTGGAAGTGTCTGAAAAACTGTGAGTTTCCCAATTTTGAGAGATTTTCATAGGTTTTCAGATCATTTTTCAGAGATTTTTCAGAGAAAAACAAGAAACGTTTTTCACCCGGACATTTGATTTCGGGAAACAGAAATAGCTTGACGAGAAAAGTTGCGCGAACATCGACAATGCGCTTTTGTGATGGTCGCGTGTAATTGATTTTTCTAAAAAGTTACAATGCTGTCATTGTGACGATCCGGTTGTTCTAACGGCGAACAATTTAGGTTAAAAAGCTCGTCGCCAATGTGCGACTGCCGTTGCGCAAATTACCGTATTGAAAGTATCGTAAATGTTATTGGAATTTTTCGCAACGAATTCGCACGGCGTTATTCCAGGGCTATTTCCGCCCGGAGAAGTAGTTTAATGCGATTTTTTATTGCTGCTTGAACGCTGTCCGTAGCACTGCGAGGCATTCGATTTGGAATGCGTCACTTTTTCCGTCAATCAAAACCTTTTTTGAATGATTAATTGCGATGTCGCGGAATAACTTTGTCGATGGCTGTTCGTATTACAATAAGGAAGTGAACTCGAGCGGTCGAAACAGTCTTTTTTCGAGCGCAAAAAATTAATAGACCGACGCACGGGTTTTCCGTGTAACCATTTTTTCGTGCCGAATCATTATGCTTTTTCCGGCAACCGTTTTGTAACACTTACGAAAGAGCGCCGCGTCGAGTAACTGTACAAACAAAAAAGGCCCCGAGTAAATTATTGGTATCCAGCCGATTTTTCGTATTCAATCATCATCGTAACGACGCGGTGCGCTGTATTACAGAATTTTAACAGACAGCGCGATGGTTCATAAATATCACGATAGCGGCGTATCCGATTTCAAGCCGATACATCAAAGACACCTCGGAACCCACTCGCCATCGACCCGGAAAAGAACCGAGCCGAAAATCGTACGAAAAATTTTCGACGGGGAAAACGGCGTGGATTTTAATGAGTCGGACGGAGGCGTCGTCGTTTACAATTCAAATAAAATTTGACAATGGCCCCTAAGGTATTAAATATCAAAGTTGCTGGCGCTAGGCAGATGATATACGGCCGTTGCCTCTTTAACGACATTTTTTCGGGCGTTTTTATTGCACGCGCTCGAGATTACGCTTTAGACCATATGTAAATCTCTTCGGTTGTTACTAACTAATGATTCATAAATATTATCTCGCGCGACGACGGCGCGCATCGTCCGACGATTTATGCCGATTATAAAAATAGGCGTGTTTTATCATTCCGCTAGTTTATTGCGCTCATACCGACGGTTGCCCGTAGATTGGCCAACGTTTCACTTTGCCAATTCAATAATCGACTGGTCTCCGCGTTTTGTTCCCGCTGACCCTAATTTCGAGACATCGAATCGGACTTTGATTGAATTTCACAATTTTATTATGTCTTCCTCGGCAACAGCGGCGGTGCTGAAATGACAGAAGTTACCTCAGAAACGACGTACGCTCTTCAGCAAAAACGTATGCCATTGAGAGGGAAACTTTCTTAAAGACGGCATGAATAAGACCGGAGGTTCCTCATTAACACCACGCGACACGCCAGATTATTCTGCGTTTTAATCGGAACCGCGTGCGAAACGCAACTCCGCGTCGGCCAAGCGTCGCGTGATGCATTCGCGGAAACAATGCGTTTATTGCGCGACATTGTTTGTCGCTGCAAATTACGACTAATAAAACGCGGCGACGGCTCGCCGCGTTTTACATGCTTTCCCCGGGCCTAGATTTATTCCGTATAAAGTTTGATTGTATCGAGGCTCGCGCTATCCGTAATTGCGCGAACGAATTGTCCCAATAATACTGTAAATTTTGCAGTTTAAAGCGTGGCTCGATCGCGGCCGAAGCAGCGGGTTTCAGCGTTTACGAGCTGTTTATCCCCGGCGTCGCGATTTACGCCGCGCGTTTCCTTAATATGACTTTTTTCGGGCCGAGAAAAAGCCTGATATAGACGTTAACTTTTGTTGCTCGACGCCAGCGGAGTTTCCTTTTATGCCGGGGCCTCGTTATCGCGATTAACAAATTGTCGGCCCGTCTCATTAATTTCCCGTCATTGTCGCGCCGGGCTTTTATTTGCTTCCCCGAATCCGGCCGAGCGAATTTATTGCGCGATCCGCCGATCATTATGGCAGCGCGCTTTTAATCGGCCGGTTTGCGATCGGCATCCCGCCAGATGTTTCGGGGAAAACGAGAAACAAAACTGGAGGAAGTGGCGAAAAAAAAGGCGATCCTCCGTCTGGCAGCCGACGTGTGATTTTAGAGCGACTCGGCGACGAAATCGACTCGTCGGACGGCAAACAACGCGAAAAAACAATCCGCGGGAACGCAAACACGAAACGTCGCCGCGACGACGCGAAAACACCGGATAAACGAAAACGCAACAATGGCGGCGAATTAACGAGAGTGACTCGCGGATTGCGTTTTCTTTCTTGCGACGGGTTCGGCCGTCCTATTGCGCGAGCGATTTAACGCCGGCATTTGTCACGGGACAGTTTTGCCTTGGGCGCACTTTTTCCGGAGAGCGAGCGGCTCGAGTCGCACTTCGGAGCAACGCGTCTGACGATTAGCGGCGCACTCCTGCGGAGCCGATGTCCGTTGTTCCCGGCAACATTTGTCAGCGACTTTTTTGCCCGAAAAGAGGCGGCCATGTTGCCCGGGAAAGGGGACAAATTTTAATCGGCGACGGCGATTAAACAAAGACTGAGACCTTGAGACGTTTGGTCCCGAGAGATTTATCGACTGATCCTTTCTATTATTGATCGGCGGTTTATGGAAATGAAAGGCGGTGGAAACGGCGGGACCCGTGATGTACTCGGTGCCGTAATGCGCTGAGAACTCGGAGCTTTCGAGATTCGGTTTTCTTCCGACGAAATTTCGGGGCGTAATTCGATTTGAGGACTGTCCGAGGTTCGAGGCGCGATTATGAACGGTGAGGTTTTGTGGGCTTCGTTTTTGTTCCGGGGTTTTCGGGTTGGAGTGTGTGGGAGTGGGAATCGGATGGGTAATTGGTCGGAACAGTTAACTGAGCGAATGATTAGAGAGATTTTATTAGTAGGCTGCAGTTGAATAAGAAATGACTGTGCATAAAGTATCATAGACAATGACCAACAGTTATCAGGCGGTCAACACTGGAACAAGTTTTTTAACAGGTCTATAGTACGTGTCAGCGTGTATTGCTCGAGCTCTGCCGTTCTCATGTCGCTTTACACAAACTCGATTAAAATAACAGTCCCGCGTGCCGGATCGTGATTGTAAATGTACTTTTTAATTTACTCGGGATAATTATTCCGCGAGCAACTTATTTTACGACTGCAATTCGGTTTACGCGTGTTTACGCGTGATTTGCGTGTATGCGGCGCCAGCTTGTACGTATTTTACGATTCCGCGATTGTTCGGGGTTCGGCGGTACGTGATTGACATTTGTACAGGCGGCTTGAATTCGCTATATTATCAGCGGCGACGCGCACAGCAAAAGCGCGAAAAACGCACCGAAATTGTTATCTCGCGGCGAACAAACGGTGCACAATATTATCGTGATATTTTTGAATGATCGACGCGTTTGTGAAATTCAACTTGATATACTGTAAACTTCAGCGTGAAATTCCATATTACGTTTTATAACACATATTTCACTGAAAAAATGTATTGTAAAATCACTCTTCCCAGTAGTGTAGTTGGTAGATAACATTTAACTTGTATTTTTGTTTACTTTTACATATTTCTAATTCTATTAATTTCCAGACATTTATATAACTTATTCAGAGATTCAGTAAAGATACACCATTACCTATGTATACATTTTAGACAAGAATTTATAATACGATTCTCTACTTTTCAGTGGCGGTAATTTTTTAATAAAACAATTTCATAATGTGAAGGAAGATTGGCTCTTTACTTAAAAAAACTTTACTTAATGAAAAATTGCAGAAAACATATTCAAAAATGTGTTTATTCACTGTAGGTAAACTCATTTTTATATTTCATTTAATTATTTCTAACATAAAAAGTTTGCATCCATTTTTCACCGATAGTACTGAGGTTTTACTGAACCCACTTTTCAGTCTTCATTTTACCACATACGACATTTTTGTACTTAAAAATATGTCGTTCAAACCATTTACATGTTTTACAGAAATATAAAAAAATTATTTACACATTTATTACGAGTACGATTTACAGTACAAAAACTCGCAATCAAACATAAATCGTCTCTGTACCTCCCCGCGTCCCTATATTTGTTCTAATTTTCGTGACTCCTCGCCTTCGGGCAGTTCGATACGCTTTTTCGAACGCAAAACAACGCCGGCTCCCCTTCGCCGACGCATTTTTCCCTCTCCGCGCGGCAATCATTAAGTCGCACAAAGCGAATCCCGTCGTCCCGACAAAAAGCACTTCTACGAGCGGCGCGCACAATAAACCAACCTGCCTGCCTCCCCGCCTCCCCGAAATTTCAATGCCGCAAGTGGAGCAGTTTGCTGGACCCAAATTCGAAACGGCCATCGTGCGCGCGCCACAAAAACCGTAAGCAAAACATTTTTCATCGCGCCGTTGGTCGCACGAGGTGCCGGCTCGCGGGTGGCGTTTCTCGAAACCCGTCCAAGGTCGCGCTCCTGGACGGATCGGTCGTCAACCGAAACCCGGAACCCGGTCGGTTTGTTTTCTAATTGTCGCACGCAAATGACAAACACCGGACCATTTCCTCGTTTTTTCTCGACACGCGCATTCTTCGGTGAACAAAAAAAGGTGTACGGTCTTCGACGAAGCTCTGACAAGCATTGTCCCATTGTGCCCCGGCGGCTTAATTAATGCCCCGAATGTATCACCGTCGCCGGCCTTTTTTCGCCCGGAAAACAAACGTCCCGGGGCGCGGTGATTTAGGGGAAGACGCGCGGCCAAGACGCGATTCCGTTTCCGGCGTTTCCGAGTCGCGTTCGACTAATAGTCGAACGGCGAACTGCGCCGCTTCGATCGCATGAATCTATAAAGAAAGGCTCGTGAATATTTGATCGGGCGGTACAACGACCGCGGTGTACGCTCGCGTTTGATATACGACGAGAGCCGGTATCGACGAGGCACATTGTCACGGTGCGAGCGCATCAACGTCAGCCCTACGGGAACTCTCGTTGACGCTTTACATGTTTCACGCGCGATGATACGGTTTGCGCGGCGCGCCGGCACATATCTCAAGGGCGCGTGCGGCGGTGTCGCAATAAGCCGGGAACAGGCCGACGGGACGTCCTACGCGCACGTTACGTAATAGACCGATAAATCTGCGAAAAGTCGCGAGCATCGGCCGATTCCGATCTGCACGGCGACGTTACAAATCCCGCGATGATGTACGGCGCGGCGCGTCCAAGACCACGCCGGGACGACGGTTCCGCTGTTGCTGCAAAGGAACATTTATTTTGAGCGCCGCGCGGGTCACGGGGTCGGGGTTCGCGAGTGATCGAGGCGAGGCGGAAGTCGAGGGTGGGTGGGTTGCGGATGCCGGGGGAATGTCGTGGGTTGGGTGGGATGTAATTGTTTGGGTGGGAGGTTGGGTGGAGATTCGTCTTTCAAGGTCAATTTTTGAGAATTTTTTGCTCCGGATTTGGCGTATAGAGATAGTCGCGTAAATACGTAAGAAATATATTGTAAAAAGTATGTAAAAATGGAAAGTCTGAAAATGTTTGATAAATTCGGAAATTAAAGTCTGAAAAATGTCTGAAACGACTCAATTTTTACACTGTTTCGTACTTTCTTATACCAATTACGATTTTTCAGATTGTTTCAAATAACTACTTTTATACTTATAAGTATCCTATTTTTTATCAATACATGTACAAATATGAAACAGCTGAAAAAGTATGTAAAAGTCGGAAACACTGTTAAAATTTGGACCCTAGGACTTTTTTCAGACTTTTCAAGACTTTTTCTGACTTTTACAAAAATTTTTTAAGTTTCCGCTTTAAAATTACGAAGTCGTTACAAATTCATTCTCGAAAGACGTTAGTATGAAGTTGAAGTTGGAATTTGACTTAGTCAAATCCTCCTATTGCTAGGCCGGGGACAAACTTTAAAAATAAAAAAGAGGACTTTGACTACTCAAATACTATTATCTTAACAAAACGGTACTTTAACAGTATCTATGTAATTTGTTTAACTTACTAACTGAATGGATATGCTTGTATCAAGGAAAGAAAAATAACAGGTGAAAGATTTGAAGAAACTTTATTTTACTGTGAGTTGTACTACAAGCGCGAATATCGTTTTTCTGCTAATTGGACTCAAAGGTTAATGCATATGTAAACTCGGTTGACGTAAAAAATGTTTTTTTTCGACAAAAAATATTGTGCGTAATTTTCTGCTCTAGTAACAGAATGTTATTTAAAAACATTGCTCTTTTTAAATATAAATGTTTGAGTTTAAAATATCTTTTTCAGTGCATTGGGTCATAAAAGTAATGAAACAATTGCTATAGACTGAAAATAAAACCATTACTTTCGCGGTCGTGATATTTAGGAGAATTTAGCGTGAATATATATTTAAACAAATCTTTTCTTCGAAACATCAAGAAAAGGATATATGTAATAGTACCTCTATTCAAATTACTACAGCAACTTATATAAATTTATCGATTACATTTGAACAGATTTCTATACCAATGTTTAGCGCGAATATAAAGAATCTGGAAAAGCCAATAAATCGTTTGTAAAACTTGCAAAACGTTTAATTATTATCAGAATACATTACATAATCTATAGCATGTACAAATAAGCTGCACTGCTATTTCAAAACATCAATGAAATCGTGAAATATTGTTTCTAAAATTTGTGGTCCTAAATTACCACTAGAAAGAAAACTCTGATGTCATTTTCTCAATGTTCAGAAATAATTGATCAATACGTCGTAAATTTGTATGCTTACTTATAAACTTCACGAAAACCGTCAATAAGTAGGGTTACGTTAACTCGCACAAGAAGTCACCTTGAAAACAAATTCCTCAATCGCACGAGTGAAACGCCTCATAAAGCTACGCCATGATGGACACTTCGGCTTAACGTAACGTGATAACCTAACATAATTTATTTCAGGCATTCGCGTCCGCATCGTTTAATTTTTTCCTTGAAATTACTGCTTAAGCAACGTCGGAAATCAGCTCGGATTCGCCTCATTATCTGACGCAACATTTTTCACGATACGCTTTACGTAAAACTTCATTTCTTTATGATAAAATTACAGTACACGCGATGGCGCTCGCGCACCTTCGCGGCTGCGCCGTAAAGCGCGCGATACCAAATTTGGCCTCGCGGAGACTTAACATTTGGTACCGCAATTTCACAATGAACTCTTTTCACAGTTTAAGTATACATTTCGCCCGAACGAATTACCGCGAAGACGAGAACCTGATGCTACCACATTGTCAGGAATCCTCGGCTCTCTTCATCTCGGCGGTGTCAGGTGTTGAAAATTACGGAGTTAAAAACAACTCCTCCTCGAAGTTAAAAGTATTCTGCGTACAAATTTTCCCGCAATTTTCACGCGAGAAACGGTGCCGCGAAAAATGGATCGCAGTTTACTGTTTTACGCGATTTGCGTGTCCTTTTGTCGAACGCAAATCAGAGCAGCTAACGCGTTACGGTTTTAAAAATACGAGGTTTATGATAGAAATGTAATAAGCTGAATAAAAGTTGTGCAACAATAAAACGACGTTTACTGCTGTTAAAGACACTCCTTTGATGCAAAGAAACTTATTTTTGTTATTGTAGGAAGATATTCTTTGAGCGCTTAAAAGATAATAGTTGATAATGACCGGAAATGTTCTAGTTTTGAGAGGATTTTCTTTTTTTCGTCCCATGAATGTTAACTTCGGTTTTTATCATCAGAAGAACATGGCTTGTTTTGATCTAAATATAAGAGACATAAACTTTTATCTTAGTATAAAAAAATCAGTTACGAATGAAAATAATTTTACGAATATCACATCGAAAAGCGCAAATAATGACTAATTGTGAAGAGACTGATCATTTTTTTTATATTGAAATTTTGCCGAATTAACTTGACATGTATATGCCTTCGGCTGGACAATTTTTCTTATAAAGGGACAAACGGCGGAATAAACAGTCGGGCCTTTGAATAAATTGGCGCCCGACACTTTTATGCTGGATTAAACGCGTTATTGCGAGTCGCTTCCAGCCCCGGCGTTTAGCCGAACAACTGCGCATGGAATGACGGGATCGCGGATGCTCCGGTGCCAACATTTTTGCCATACATTTCTTACGAATGAGCTGAGAGATCAGGAAGGAAAGCTTTTTCCCGGACGCGCGAGACCACTGCCAAAACTTCTTGCGATGACGTTAACGCGCGCTTGATCTTTATTCGGGCTCGTAATGGTGATTTATCGTAACGCGTGATTTGTGCTGTTTCTGTTAGGAAAAACTTTTCTTATACACGCCCGAAAAGTCGTTGATGTAAAGGCGGATTAAAATGCCGTAAACCGACCAATTCCACGATAATAAATTCAATACTTATCATCACGAAATTTAACGTTATTGTTCCGACGGATTTTGCGTGTAAATCTTCCGGTCAACTTGTCCTTTTATCCCTTTTATCGAGGATTTGCCGGTCGAAGGCAACTTGGAGGGCGTTAGAAAAGTGTGATTTATGGTCCGATCGCAATTAGTTAACTTCGGCTCATTTTCCATACTTGCGCCATTTTATGTATCCCACGTTTCAGCAATCGAACGTGTTCGATCTTTTCATCAGACGCTTTAATTTCTTCCCACTGCTAATCAGCGTATAATAGGAGAAATTTCGCGAATATTATTAAATCAAAAATTGATTTCGCGTCCGCCTTGCCAAGGCTGATTCAATAAAACGAACGACCGTCATCGTCGTGGCATTTTTCATAGCCGCGAAGCCGATCGTGAATAAAGAACTAGGCGACGGCGTCGGGTAGTAGGTGGACGTTCGTTTTAAAAACGAGCACGTTCCGCGGGCTTATAAGATATTTAAATGAAATCGTGGTCGCCGTCTTAATTTCTTTCTTTCATCGTCGTTCGCGCGCGCACACACCTCCTCGGCACAGCCACGTCGCTCGGCCGAAATAACGTCCGCCAATCGCCCGGTACGCCCCGCTGTAATATGAAACGCGTATTAACATATCGGTCGCGCATATTTGAATATTAATAAATTATAATTATCAGTTTCATTGCAATTTTGTCTCGGCGACGGGACTTGTTGCGCCGCGTTGATGTGCATGTGGGTCATTTTCGTGCACGTGAAATGTTTGTCCAATATGTTTCCGAGAACGAATATCGTTCGGACGCGCGTGCAAAAAAAACAACGCACAATTAAAAAATAACGAGAATTTCGTTATTTTTCGAGAGCAGGAAAAAGGACTGCGAAAAAAGTAACGCTGCGAAACAACGTTGAAAAATGCGACAATTTGGCCGAAGCGCTTCTGACCCGAAACACGCCGACCGGACTTTCGAATGGGCCGCGCGCAAATTACGACGGCGAAATCTTTTATGTGCATTACGTGCAACAAAAGTGACGCCGTAATCCGATGCCGAATGCATTTTTCACGGCTTTCCCGGACGCGCGCGACATTAATGCTTCGTTATCGGGTCGCGCGCCCGGAAATCAAAGATGCGTATTCCTTGCGTTACGCGGTGTGAATGGGCGATGCACTTTTGTATCGGTCGGTCGTTTTCATGCGGGAGAACAAAGTTGCGCGGCGTTACGCGATTCCGCGATGCATAATTCATGCGCGCTGTCGAATGTGCAATAAAATAACGGCTATTTTGCAAAATACACCGGGGTGTGTAATATTGGGAAGCAATTATCGCGAAGTTAATGACGACGTTGGCGAGAATTTCTTTTTTAGGCGGGGATTTTCAATTTCGGGCTGAAAGTTGGGCCATTAATAATTGGGTGCAAAATACGGGACAAGTTCGTAAATGTATGCGCGCCAGGGGATGGGGAAAACACGAAAAATTTGGTAGTTTATTAAATGTCTGTATCGGAGAAGAATTTACAATCGGCGGCTTCCTGAGTCACGTCTAAGACATTCAAGATAAATACGAATGTGTCGGTAATACAAATGAAGATTTGCCAACTAACATATCTGGGATTTCGACGCTATGACGCTGTATGTTCGAATTCAAGCCATGCGTGTATATTTCGACACTCGAGAGGAATAGTTGATTTTGGTGTCTGCATCTGATATTTATTTCTTGTTATTTAACTGATGAGTTTTTATGAATTAAAATTATGTATATATATATGATGTTTTATAAAATGTAAATTTTCTAATCCTAAATGAGTTTGATTAAGATTATGAAGAAAATTGTGCGAAAGACTAAGTTTAGTTTTATTACAATAATGTGTCAGTTTCACGGGAGAAAAAATTCCAGTGAACCAACAGCAATCGCCTACTAAGAACAGTGGCCTAAACTAAGAACAGGTTAAGGGCATATTTCCCGAGTACTTTTATTTAGAAATTTAAATCTGGTTATCACAAAGACAATTTCGATAACAAGTTACAATTTGTTTGTAATCACGAGGTACGTTCTGATTTGTATTTTCCCAAGACAGTCTTGTGAAAGCCGTCCAAGAATGTTTCGACTTCCAAAGATAAGCCAAATTTGAACTCATTAGCTTTTCTTTTGTGTAACTATATCACACTCTTGTACTTTAAGAGCCTTTCTCTGTACCTGCCTCAGTATCTAAAAATCGGTCTAACTACAAGATGTACCTGCAAAGATAACATTAGTCGATAAGACAATTAGTTAAATTTACCAGACTAACCAATACACAATTGAAAAGTCTGAATTCAAATGTATTTAAGATAATGTAATACTGTAACCTAATTTAAAATAACAAATCAATTTTCTATAGTAAAATATTTTTAGTTAGAAAACAATTCTTTAAATGTATATATATTATTTCTTTTAATGTAAAAACATACACGTGCAGTACAGTTATCATTTTTATACCGAACATAAGTTAAGCTAAAGTAAGATTCGGTGCCAACTTTTCGACAATAGCTAACGGAACCATGAACAGTTTTTCACTCTAAATATTACGCCTGTAATTTATATTCCCACTCAACTTAAATGACTCGACTAAATGAGATAGCCCATAGAAATAACACATGTATCAGTATCTCCTATGATGTTAAACAATTTTTTTCCTACTTACGTTTTCAATGTGCTTTCTCCTCTGACGTACAGACAATTCCCAATGAATTGTGTTTATGGGGTTATAGGAAGGGTAAATCGAGGGGAACACAACTTTTCAGTCTCGCTCCCTATATGCAACTTTTTATGGACTCGATCATAATACCGAAATTCATCCGCCATTATAGTACTCATAACAGAACAAATATTTACCAATTTTGCACCGCGATACCCATAACTCCAATTTCAGCAAAATTTCTCCTACCAAACTACAAAGCTCACCTTACTTGAAGCATTTTTCGACAACGCTGCAGTAACATCCAACAACATTCCTGTTCTCGTCTCTAGAAGCACTGTTTCACATTGCATAATAACAGACTAAATAATTTGTTTAACCCGGTTGAATTATTCATTACTTGTTTTCACATCCAAATTCCCTTTGACGCATCTAACTAAATATCTCCGAAACAACATCGTCGAGATCATACTGTGTAAAAAAGTTTTTAAAATTATAATCTAAATATGCGAAATTCAGTGGCACGGTGAATGTAATGAATTCTTACTACTTATCGGAACAATATTATCTTCGGGATAATATACTATTATTCTGAAATCTTACCGAATTGTAATAATTTCTATTTTGTATTTGAGTTTAGAGTGAGAAATGATTTACGTAGATTAAAATGCATGGAAATGAATGATTACAGCTTACACTTACATTTACACCAGTGCAAATGTAAAATCTGCAGTTGATGTATACAATTATATTATATAATCTTGATTATTTAAATTGAAATGAAATATTCAAGGATATATATTCAACATACTATAAATTTAGACGTTATTTCCCTGCGTTCGAGACCTCGCACCTGTAAATGTTTGTAGGTTGGAATTTTTTTTTTCAAAAATTAAGAATTTTTAACTTCACTCTAAAAAATGATCTTCTTACCTTAAGAATATATTCGCATAAAGTCATCCATGTACCGAAATAATCATTTCCACTGACGGTTAGACGATTTGTATAACCATAACCTAACTTCCGATCATGGCAGCTAGAATCCGGTTACCGTAACCGGAATTCCTCTCACGCGATATTTGATCGGATTTTCCGGATATGGTTGCCGGGTTCCGTCTACAGTAACTGGATATTTTTAAGAGTGTTCAAATATGTTGATTAATCGTCGTGAGTTTATTTCTGATCGTTTTGCTTTACGACAAATGGAATCTAATAACGAAGATACTTTACTTAGAAAACTGCAAGAAAGTGATTTCACACTTTCTTCTAGTGCAAATATCATTGTTGTGGAATTATCTGAACTCCAGTTTGGTGTGGAAATTTAACATTTAACACCAAATGTTCAACATTGCATTCTTCTGACCTTGAAACCTGAAATTGTTGTTTCTGATTAAGAATCCAAACCGCCACCGACCTGCTATTCCACATCAAATTACCAACCTCTTTCTCACGCTCGCCTACCAAATAACCTCCATATCCCTATAAGATACCTCTGGATCCCGCGCGAAAAATCATCCCTCATTATCACAACAACTTTCTTTCGACAGTACCAAATCGCGACGATCAATACGCGCGACCACTAAAGAGGTAATTTACACTCGCGTTCGCGGCGCGCGTACGTACGTATAATAGCGTCGGTTAATAATGCAAACCCCTCGCAGGCGCGACTTTAATTTTATGCTCGATTATTAACGTGTCGAGATTCATCGCGCGGGGCCCGGCGTGTTGACATTGCCCCGGGGTCGTCAATCTTGGTCGTCATTTACATATCAACGTTTCTTGCGCCTGGGAACTGGTTTAACCGCGGACGTCTTTTTACTTTTCGTTCGGGGCTATCGTTATGAATAAAAGTGCAGCAACGAAGCAGTGCCGATAAGAAATATCGCGCGCAATTAATACCGCGAAGTGGGGGCAAAAAGTCGCGTCGACAAACGAGCCCAAGAAATGTTGAGGCTTCCTCGTTAGATGGCGCGTCGAAGGGAAAAACGATGGCGGGCGAACAAAGGCTCTAATCAACTGAGAAGAATCTTCGTTGTAACGTTAATTTTGTTGATTTTGCGTCAGCGGTTTTAATTGCCGCGGCTAATTAGGCTCAAGGAATCGCTGCTCTTTTGTTCGCCACGGATTCCCAGGTGATAACGTATTGCGTCGCGTTTCGGCATGGTTAGGAGGAGGAGGGGAGGATCGAAGTTGGCTGATCATTGGCGAAAAGCCGATCAGTTTGGCCGCACTGGAGGCGTAATTGTATCGGCCGGTGGAAACAACAATGCGCCGAATAAACGGCTCCCGAATTCCGGTCAGCGGGCACGTTTTTGCCAGGTGCGACATTTATTCAGATATGTAAATGATATTCGCACAATTTCGTTAATTAAAGGTGGCGCAATGGCATTTGCGAAGTAGGTCAGGTGATGAAGATTGTGTGCTTAGAGGGGTGGGATTGGACTGGGTTTTGATTCCACGATCGGATTTGTCGTGAATCTGACGGTACGCGAGCGCAAAAAGTAGCATATTAATAATCATGATAAGTATGTTTGTTCGAGACCCCGTCGGAAAATCCATTTTCATTCAACGTCGAGCTCAAAACGCGAATCAGCAAATGGTTTTCGGATAACGTAACGTTGTTTTGTCATAAATTTCCATAAGCGCGCGCGGAGTAACAGTCTAAAGAGAGCTGCCTCCGGAGTGCCGTAACTCACGTTTCATGGCTCCTTATCGTTATATATGTACCCCGAATTCCGAACTAACTACTCCTTTTCATTACGACTTTCGGCGGCGAAAAATTGAAATGAAATTTTTCCCACAGCCGCCACCTATCTGCCCGCGCATCGCTTACAACTTCATCGCGCGCTTTCCCGATGGGAAAAAGTCTCGGCGCGGATCCCCCCGGGAATGATACAAATGAGCCTCGAATTAAAGACGATGCTGGTCGGGATAAGGGCCCGGCTAGGTGTTATATGGAGCGGGCGCATTAATTGAAAAAGATGCGCATATTTTGCGCACCCGGATGGCCGGCTTTTCTGGCATTACGGCTAATTTCGCGCAAGCTGTCTTGTTTCGACGATCGCGCGAGTGATAAAGCCGGCCGGAGCGCGCTGCCAACAAAGTATAATTATTTTAATGCCAAACGCGGTCGAATAATTGGCCGGCCACGAAAATTGCGGCACGGCAAAAATCGTGGCGACGTTTTATGTAAATAAACGATCGGCGATTACGCGGCGTAATTGCGGCCGCGACGCCGCGCACTTTTTCAAAACCGCATTACACCTGATACACGTCCGGGCGATAATATCTGCGCGCCATTTCCATCGGCGATCCGCGGGCCTTGAGGGGGCCCGCGCCGCTTGATCTCCGGGACAGACGGGGAGCGAAAACGAGCGCAAAACGAGGGGCAAAAAGAGCGCAGCGAAGACGAGGGCCGGGAAAAAAAACGGTCGCACGTAAGCGGCGTGTGTGCGGCTCATTTCGGCCGGGCTAATGCGCGGCATTTTTCACGCGCAGGGGCGACGTCGGATTAATCGCACGGGGCCCCCTAAGCCCCGAAATTTGCGGCGTTTCCGTTCGCGCGCGGAGGGAGCCGAACCGCAAGCCGGGGATTATATTACAAATAGGGAGTTAGCGCGATAGGTGCGATTTATGCCGCGTGCCCGGCCGCGTGACAAGTGCCGGGCTTTCTCCGACCCTTTTCCCGCGCCACCGACGAAATTAGCATCGCGATTCGGGACGCCCAATCGCCGAGACCCGCAGTCGCGGAGAATCGGAGTCACGCGGTAATTGAAGTCTTGCAACCGCGAGGGCACCGCGCGACGGCGAAATCCGCTCGCGAACCGCGGTAATTTCATTTGCAGAGTCTTTTATTTCTAGTGTTTCTTCCTGTCGCGAGCGCGCACCCAAGCCAAAGGCTTCTCTCCTGTTTTCAGGGGGACGGGCGGCTTTATGAATATTCGATGACAAACGGGAAAAGCGTAACGTAATATCGACTTCGGCACCGCCGACGATGAGCTTGTTTGTTTTAATGCTCTTTTGCGGCTTTTTCAGCCCGGGGCGCAAGTCGCGGCGTCTTTGCGCGCAACCTTGATCGGGTTCAAGGTTTTTGTGAGACGGGGTTTTGGGAGGTTTGGGTATGAGGTTGGACTTTGCTTGGAATATCGAGGTATAAAGAGAAAAAGGATAAATTGAAGGGTCTGAGTAATGGTAAAGGATGAATGTTTAGACTGTAACTTTGGTTTTAGACAGTGATCGTTAGCTGTACTGTTAGTCAATCAATTGTTATAAAATAGAATAGGAATTAATATTATCGAGTTCATTTTTTCTATACATTTATCTCAATCGTGACTTTTTTTTATAAAATTATGTTATATTTAATAATTTAAAAATATCAGAACGTACAATTAGTTTATTTCAAATACAGTTTAAACCTTTTTATTTACTGAAGGCGTGGATTAAATATTATTTAGGCCCTAGGGCTGTAATATTGCCCGAGGTTGAAGTCCGATTTACCACCAGCTATTCAGTGCATAAAATCTTATACCTTCGTGGAGCAAACGATCTCTCTTAAAAAGTAATGTATTATTTCGGATAAAGTAAATACAACTTCTTCAAAAGAAGGTAGATAACGTCTTCGTAACATACGTATTTTCACATTTTTTATGTAAAATGTTCTTCCATATTATGGTAGCTGAATTACATACTACATAAAATAATTCTGCTAAACTGAGCTTTCAATGTACTGAGAATCCATTATTACTCGCCCGATTCTTCACAATTATCAATACAATTTTCAACCCAAATAGTTAAACCACCTCGATTACCTACCGCAGCTCTCAGTGAAACGACCACATTCATCCACTTTTCTCGCAGTGATCGCTCTTTAGATAGCGATTTCCAGATTTCGCAAAAACATCGACAAGCGATTGCAGGGCAATAATTAAATCATTAAATCGCTCCGAATCCGTCGTCGCCGTGCCATTACGTCTGATTCGTCGTTTCCGTTTGGCGGCGCTCAAATGGTCATTCTTATTGGATTCCCGCATTCCAGCGCAGCCATCGCATGATTTCCATTTCATCATCCCAATCCGCGCGCTACAGTTCCGTAATTGCCGCTCGATCGCGCTGCCCCAGCCGATCGCCCGGAGCCGGAAAAATTCGGAAAAACGTGCCCCGCCCCCCGCCGCCCCTCAGATCCGGCCGTCGATAATCGAAAACGCGCGCAGCGAAATTGTCTTCGCCGGACCAGATTAAAACACTCGCCTTCGCGTTCGGTCATGCTTAATCACGGCCAATTACCCGCAGTCGCAATCGCAGATCGGAATCGCGGCTTATGGAATTCCCGTGGAAATTCACGCGATATTCCCTCTCGAATCTCCCATCGACACCTCCGAGCGTTTCCTCGAACCCGTCGATCACAATGGGCCGGGTTTTCGGAAACCCGGACCCTTGCGACACCTTTTTTGCAGCCTCCGGGGACCAATGCGTCTGCCCACCGGCGTCGATTCGTTCCGAATTACGACTTTCGATTTGTTCGCGCGGCCCGGGATTGCGCATGAAATTTGTACGCGTTGGGAAGTATTATCACGTCGCGGCGGCCCGGCGCGAACATACATTACGCTACAAACTTGCCGCGGCTCGACTCGAATTTTGACGCGCCAAGTTTTGCCCGGGTTTGTTCGCCCGGCGAAATCCAGGACGGAGAACAAGAACTCGCAGCAGCCGTCGGTTATCTCGCACGGGGATCGCGCGACTGTTATCATTCCGAGGGTAACGTTAATAAAGGGGCGAACTCCGGGCGAACGATTTATTCGGCTTGTATCGAAATTTCCGTCGGCGGTCACAAAGAGCGTCGCAAGTTTCGGGCGAAAAAGTTGTTCCTGTTTGTAACGAGTCGAACGTCTGGAAAGTTAGCCGCGCGCGTTTGCATTAATCTGTTGAATCATACGATTAGAGGGAGCAGCGGGCGCGGGCTTCGCCGAGTCAATTTAACGGAAACGTTTCAACCCAGGGATGTCCATTTACTGTGGATTATGTAACGGATTAGTTTGGACGGATTCGACTGAGATTCGGGCGCGCTACGGCAAACTACCCTTCTATTATGGCAGCTTAGTATGGCATCATTCTCGGCGTCTATTAGATAACTGTGTAACAAATTGCGATATCGCGGACAAAAGCCCCTGGTGAAATTGGATCGACGGTTTTATCGTTTGTTGGGCCCGCGTTGCCGCGAGCTTTGTTTCCCTCGCGCAAAATGGACGGGCTTGCTCGATGACCTTAATTGGGGTAACCAAATTGTTAATTAGCGGGATGAGATCTCGGGACGATCTTGGAATGAAGACCTGGTTGGCTGACCCAGGAAATTGTCGTCTGGATTGGTATCATTCACTTTTCAGAAGACTCCTTTTGTCGGGCTTTTGTGTTTTAATGCATCTCGAGGGTTTTCATTAAATCGAATCAAGGGAGTGTTTTGCCGAGGCACGGGGTAATTGATAAAATCCAAGAAATCGGTTTTCAGCGTATGCGATATGTTAAATGAAATCATATCTTCGAGGCGAAGCAAGCGTGTCAGAGATATCAATTAAACAATCTCTAATTCTCCGAGCGATGTAAATAGAAACACACCCAACTCCCATTCCACATCACATCACGCCTGGAAGACTAAGAAAATCGAATGTGCTAGCAGTAACGGATGAAAATCGGTTGTAATACTTTAAACAAGGTAAAAGTTCAATTAGCGGAAGATACTGGCGAGTTTTGGGTCAAAACTGTATGGGTCAGAAGAATTTAATTATCAATTTTTTTAAATTACATACCCTCACTTTATTACTTTCGGTTAAATCACCACAACTTTAACTCCAGTACAATGTGTATGCACATTTTATTCACTTGAGCTGGTTTTCTCTAAGTCAAATAAAGTTTTATATGCTTCTACGACTCTTAAACTATTCGTTACACTGTTAGACATCTGGTGATAAAAAACTATTAAAGGGTGAAAATTTCACTCGAAAAATCCACACCAACCTTGGGACATAAGGAGTCAAACAGGCGATTGTAAAATTGTATTGTTAATTTAGCGTAGAGGAGACTATTTTCCGAAAGCCGCTCTAAAAGCGTAACATATTCACTAGTTATATGAAGTGAAATTGTGACATGTATTTTTTAGGTTATGAATTGAATGGAGCGTTAGGGGAAGTCACACGGCGTACTGTGAAAAAGTTACACTTTATGTTGTGGAAGTATGAAATCATTTGGACGAAACAAAAGTTACACTTTTAATGGTGTCATTTTCTTTCGGAAAATTGTACCTTTTCACACCAAATTTTTTTACACTCCACATCAGATTTCACTCCTCAGATTTTTACCAGAGTAAACCAACCTAAGTTTTCCAATCGCGACGTTAATCTCATTTCGCACTAGAAACTTGAAGTCTATGTTGAAATTAATATAATCTAATCTCTCACAACATTCGCAATTGACGTTGCCATTAAAAACATGGGAAACCAATTTGACTGATCCAATCATGCATTTGCACCGTTAACTAATCGCCCATTAAGATGCACAAAAATGCTCGATTATGTTCCTCCCAGAACTGAACTTGCCGTCTAAACATTCCGACTTGAATGGCCGTGGATAAGTGTTAAATGGCGCATAAACATTCGCGCGCCTGTTTATTTATAACAGTATACAATTTCAGATCGGGTCACGCGAGAGTTATGGCGACTCGAATAATATTAATAAAGCAGCAACATGCGCGCCACCTGCGCCCGTCTGCAAGTAAGGCTCGTCCGGGCAGATTAGGATCGAACCGGGTTAACATTAGTAATTGATAATATCAAGTGACGCTCCTCCCGACGACGAGCGTCGATAAGTCTGAATAATTACTCGTTACAGTAATAATTAGTCCACCTGAATATATCACGCTGTCAGTCGCTCGGGGCGTATCGCCTCTCGATCTCGGTCGCACGGAATTAGGGAAACGAGCTGAAAAACGGCATAACGCCGGATTTGACGCCGTGGTGGGCATTAAAATAAATTGAACCCGGGGACGGGCGGTGCGTAAGCGGCCGAACGCGGTCGCTCGAGTCCCGCCGCGCAAAATGATACATATTTTCACACGCCGTACA
>JABFPB010000853.1:0-30754 GCA_022817645.1 Ceratoteleas bidentatus
CTTTGGCTCGGCTTGTAAACTTCGCAAGGGAAACGGAATTCCCCGTTCAATCTCCCTTGGGGCAAAATATACTATTATTAGATATATGTCAAACTGATGTTCTATCAGGGACTAGTTTTAATTTGGAGCATCTTCAAAATTTCTAGAACTTATATGAATGTTATCAGTTCGATCTTAATGATAATTGCCCAAACGTGTTTGGTAATATTCCGTCACACTTAGCAATCACTCATACCCGTTCGAACTAGTTAGAATTAACTTGAACAGGCTCGAGTTTGTTTGAACTGGTTTGAGTTGCATTAGTGACTGAAAACATTGTTTATAACAAAGTTTTCTTCGAAGTTTCATGTATCAATTTCGCTCGAACAGGCTCGAACTTGGTCGAACTTGTTTGAATTGCATTAGTGACTGAAAAATTGTTTATAACAAAGTTTTCTTTGAATTTTCATGTATCAGTGACTTATCTCCCCCAAACGATTCACCTCTCGATAATGCAAACAATATTAAAAAGCGAAATCCGACTTGTTCCCGGGATGGTATGACATCCGTGGAGCCGAGGGAAACGTGGTTCGACTTTATTCTTTGTGCGTTACTGCGATTGACAAGAAACAGTGCTTCTTAGTTACACTCGAGCGCACTTTTTGCTCCATTGCAACGGGATAATATGTTTGATCATTGAAAGCGCACGATTCTGGAATCAAGAACATCCCGTGTGTGTCAGACGCACAACTGTAAATATTTGCGACGCGTTATGTCGCAAGGAAGAAAGCTCCGTGGATTTGAATAATTGGAAGCGGGAACTTCGCGAAAAACCGTTTGCTTATATGTCAAACGAGTTGACGAATTAATCCTGTCTCGAATTTTTTCGGAAAAATTTTGTTTAAAATTTTTTTAATTTTAATTTTATTTTGCACCCATTGTAAGTCCGTTTTGGATCTAAAAAAACGGTAAAAAAAATATTTGCCCAAAAAGAATCCCTTTTAAATCAAAAGGAATTCTTTTTGGGCAAATATCACACGGTAAATCCTTCTGAAACAAAAAATTCTTTTGATACAAAATTATGTTTTTAAGAGTGTGTTTATCGAGGAATTGAAAGTAGTGTTTTCGAAAATACAGAGACGATTGAATACAGTAATGTTTTGTTAACAAATGAGATCGTCAAGTTGATATTTACATGAAAATGCAAAAACGTCGATCACCTATGGAAACCAGTGATCGAATTTTCCTAACCAATACCACGTTTCGCTCAAATGAACCGCGAAATTAATTAAACCGAACAAATTATGAATCGATCATGTATTTCATGATTTATTTATTACACTATACAATTTAAAGCAATTGTATCTATAATTCACTTCCACCCCAGGGCCGGACTGAATATAAAGAAAATTGCATAATTCAACCTTCATCAATTATATTAAAACCCAATTATATATCTATCTCCAAAGTTCAAACATACAAAAAGCATTCAATTCAACGATTTGTTTTCTTCATCCGGACTTTGAGCAAAAGAAATTACTCTTTTTTATTCGTAATTTCCCAGTTTATTTTACAACTACTCTTTTTTCCAAGTTTAGCAATTAACTAATATTCCACGAGAAAGAAAACAAATTTTTAAATGAATCTCGTTTATAAAGGGTTAGCAGAATAGCTCGCGACGATACACATCTTGGGACGGACTTGATCCTGCGAGGTCTGCGGAAAGGCCGGATTTTTGCAGCGCCCCAGCCGTTTAATTAAACCCTGGCATTGAGCTCGTTCTCCCCCAGTTGAATATTCCCGACGCGCGGCACATTGTTCGAGCGAAACGCGAACTAGTTACGATCGCGGCGCTTTTGGGGATGGGCGGAGAAGTTGATTTCCTGGGCAGGTTAGGCCGGATAGGCCTTCGCTGCATCTGGCATCTCACGCCAACGGATACCGCGCACCCATCTCAGCTCTCATGCGCCCATACCGTAAAAAGTTAAAAATAAAAAAAAAGTTAAAATTATGACTTAACTCAAAATTTTATGTTTAATACAACATAATGTTGGCTTAGAAAATATTTTCTGTTCCTTTGAGACAATATTTCTGCTACGAAAGTAGGGTATATGAAGGTTATCTTTTTTTGCGTTTTGTTTGAGTTTATGATATCTCGTATGAAAGCAGGATGCGCATCCCGGGCGTTAATATGCCGCTGTTTTTTTAAACGGACGGTCCCGACGTAAACGTTGTTGCGCCCGCGGCCATCCAAAATCGTGATTAAAATAACATTAATATTACGTATGCGAAAGGGAAGATTAATATTTATACCAGCGGTGTCGACGAGTCGCCGAATTCTCGCCGAATTTTTCAAACCACACATATTTTTGCATTGCAGATGATGAGCGGAATTGCGCTTGTTGTTATTTAATCGTCGGTGACACGCGTGTAATTACATACCGGAAACGATATTTCGACAGATTTTTTACTTCTAGAGAGCCACCACTTCTCAGAGATATTTCTACTTTTATTCCACCCCCAATTTTTTGCAGCAAAATTCAACGGAATTCGCGTTCGATTCAAAGTATCAACCTCTCCATTCCTTTCCTCGAATAGTTTCCTAAATCCGGATTTCGACCTAAAATGAAATTACACTTTTTCATTTTGGCGGTAAATGTTAAGGAAGTATCAATTCCAGTGGACCAATATCTTCGTTTCTCCCTTTGCCACAACTTTTTCCTTCGCTACATCCGGATTTTGACCACTAATTCGAAACTCCTTTTGTTTCGCTCTTCCCGTCCATCTCTTTTGACCCGAATTTCGGCGGCAAAACTCAAAAGTCCGGCTCGAAGGACCAGCCCGCAGTTTCCAAAGAAAAAGCCGCGGCGCTTCGACCGATTCGCTTGTGAAAAACATGCCGGACCACCGCATTCGAACGATTGGGTTTCTTAACGAGACTCCGCGGGCTTATTGAAAGCCGCCGATGAAAGGAAACTTTGGGCCAAAGCTTTCCTCGCTGAAAAGACAGCCAGGGTATATTTGTTTTTCGCGTTTTTCGGATGCGAAAAGACAGGGATACGAGATCCAGCGAGGAATCGAAAGAAAAAAGGCAAAAAAGAAAAAAACAACAAAAAGATGGTGGGTGGTCCCTCCCACCATAACGCAATATGGTGGGAGGGACCTCCCACGCGGGATAACGACTCATCGGGCTCTGCGAGCATATTAGTCGCGCGTTCTTTGAAGGCGCCAAGGAGCTTTTGCCGATCGACGAAAGCGCTGACTCGGGCGAGTTTTCTTTAACGCGAAAAGGGGACGGCGAAAAAACGCGCGACGAAAAGGATCTTGAAAGGCATTTCGGCGGGACGAGGGGGGGGGGAGGGGGCGCGGTGGTATGCGCAAAAATTACGCGAAAAGGTAAATAAAAAATGCGCGCGGTAATAAAAATGAAATAGCGCCGGGGACTCGGCGGAAGAGCATTATAAAAGATCAGTCGAGCGTGACGCTGGTTTACGTCGAACGATATTTAATTAACTCCGGTGGCTAGGTAAACGGGTTTATTCGAGACGCGGGCTTGACGAGTCGCTCGATATTACGGCACGGGCGTACCTGTAATCCGATAATCTTGTCGATTTCGCGACGCTACTTTGACAGGTAAAGGCTTGGTGGGTTTTGTAGGAAAGGCCTGGTGCGACGTTTCAAATAGGGGGAGCGATAATCGGTCGATTGGTTTAGATTCGATTTCGGGGTTAGGAATTAAAATTTTACTGCAATTTGGATTAGTAAGAGCATTAAGCCTACAGGCACACCCAGGCTAAAACAGTTAACTAAAATGAAATAACTTTTAGTTAACTATTTTCGCAAAATACGGTCCGTGTACTATCCTACCGGCTGCGCCAAACAAGTGTTAGGATACAATTTTTTCGCAAAAAAATTTATTATGGGAAATAAAAGACTCTGATGGGCTCAAATTATGTTTACATTATATAAAATAGCATTTTTCATAAAAAAAATTCATTACTATCTTCGGTATACTGAAATTGTAATGGAAGAGTATCATTATTTCTAATGACTCTTTTCTTTGAAACAAAATCCTCTTTTTCCTAAATACTGTCCGATAGATTTCTTTTGCATCAAACGCACAAAACAGTACAACTTTCAATTGATAGAAATCGATACACCTAAGTTCATCACGAACCTGCGAAGTTTCTCGCGAAAACTCGATCGTAATTCCCTGTCGACGAATTACGATTCCCAATTACCGGCGACTTTTTCTCCCGGTCCCGAAAACGCGGATTTTCCACGCGAGCAGAAATCGATCGTCGGAAAAATTCCGCGCGAAACAATGATTTGCGCTGGAACGCGTCGGTACGATATTCACCTCCCGATGTGTTTAATCGCGCGCCGTTCATTCAAAAAATTTTACTACGCATTACTACGCGTTCGAGAATTTCATTAGTCAAAATTGTATTCCCGAAAATATTCCGAAAATATCGATCTCCTCGATATTTTCTCGACCGAAAAAAGCTCTTGGTATTCCACCCTCAATTTCGCCCTCGTTAATTCCGCTCTAATAATATTAAAGAATTATGAAAATCCGCGAAATTTAGCCTTGAAAAACTACAACAGAAGAAGCTGATGTTTTTTCAATTTTTTATTTCGCTGTTATCGCGTACTGCGTCATCCCTGGCTTGGTTTAAAAAATCAATTGAAATTAATTAAACAGACCAGCGGATAGGGCCGACAAATATTTGTCCCGCTGAATTAACAATAAAACAAAGGGTTTTCGTCGTGCGGCATATCTAATCTCATAAATATCGATCGGGCTTGTAACACAGCGTCATAATACAATTTTTACGTCGTCTCACGTGGTTGTGTGAGATTACGTGTGTGTGTGTGTGTGTGTGTGTGTGTATACGTGCATTTTTTCGTTCGTCCGCTCGCCCCTGTTCTCAAGCGAAAAATCAAATAAAACGCGTAACGACGTTACACGTGCATAGCGGATTTAATTATTGACTCGTTTCGCGCCGGCAAACAATTTTTGCGCGAAATTTATTGATCGCCGTTGCGAAAACGTGAGCTTTGGACAAATACAGGATCTAAACAAATAAACAGAAAACAGATTCTTCTTCGTCAATAACTAAAACACCGAATCATTTACAGTTTTTGACTGTCATCTGGACTTTATTTTCACTTAAAAAACACGTAACCAAAATTTTTTATAGATTTAAAGGAAAATCGTAGAAAATTCCAGTCCAAATGATTTGCCGTTTTTGTCAGTGTTTCTATATGTATTTAACAGTTTCTGACGGAATTTTTTAATTCTCGGTGCCCCGTGAACAATTTTGTTTATTCTTGGGTAAATAGATTGCGGGGTGAAAAATCGCAGTGGGAAAATGGAAGTCAGCCTGGTGTCATCATTCGGGCGCGAAATCCGCTAAGTGTTATGCAATGCCGGCGAAGTAGTAAGTCCAATGAATAAGTCCACAAGTTTAAGTAGAATAATCGATGTACAGTCGTCCAGGAGGCAGATATTCCTGCGGCATATCGACTATTATCTCGTCTATAGCATCAAACTCGTAAAACTTGAATTACGGCTCGGGCCACAATGAGCACCGTTATATTTACCTTAACCATGAATTATTCATCGCGAACTGAGATTTATTGTTTCATTATATTGTTTAAGTCGCGCTTTTTGTTGTCATTACGCGTGACGGGCTTCCGCGCAAACATTGATAACTCGGGAACATCTATGTTTTATCACCTTTATTCCGTGCGCCGCATTGCCTTCCGTTCAATGTGTGAGTTAGAATAACTGAGCCATTTTTAAAAGTGCAATGCGGAGCCCGGCGGAAATGTGTTTGGATCAAGGCGATGATTTGTCAGGATAGTAAGTCGATGAAATCGTCTGGGATCAGGTATCGAATATGATGGATTATAATTTGCAGGGTCAACTGGGGTGAAAATGATCAGTGACAAAATATGGGGTAAATGATAAACCAATAAATAACATAAGACAAAAATTGTGTACTAACACCTGTTTGGCGCAGCCGGTAGGATAGGCTGGTTAAGTTTTTTTTCAGTTGAACCAATGTGAACCAATGTTTCCTTACTTAAACAAATTATTCTCTACTAAAACGAAAAAACATTCTTGGAAACTGCGTTGTCTTTTTCCAAGAGAAAGTGACGAGAATCGATAAAATCCTAATTAATTGCGTTAGTTAATACCTAATGGTTCATTGGCTCGGAAGGCGAACTGCCTGCGTTTCTAATCAAACTAATCGTGGATAAGCTTTCGAATTAGCAGTTTACGATGCACTTACGAGCAGTTACACAGCTAACACAATCCCGGTTAACAGCTGCTACGTGTTCGCGCATACGTTTTGCACACACACACATTTTTCGTCGCAAAGTCATTTTCGAAGCCGAAATAGCGCTTACCTTTGCGGCGAAATGCGGAAGTCAGTTTTTCCTAGTGGAAAGGAGGTAGTCGTACCACCCCCCTCCTCCGCTCGATCGAGCACGCGCCGCAAGAACAATCGTCAAGCAAATGGATTATTTCGTCTTACACGCGGGAAGCTTTTCATCCGACCAGAAAAGTCCGTGTAAGGCGATTAGCCAGACGGTCAGATACACCTGAACCGTCTACCGGGTTGGATTGGATTAGGTTAAGGTCGCGGGGGATAAAAGACGCATAAAAGACGCCGGAACAAAAGGCGCCCAGGTAATTTCTGCCGGGTTTCCGCGGCGGATAGGCGCTGGCAGATGTTCCGGGCGACATTATTCGCGAACAGTGCCTACGAAGTAATTACGGATTATGCCGAATCGTAAGGCCTTACTGAGAGAATTTTCCGGAAGAAAAGCCGTAGGTGATGTTGCAATCTAATAAGTCGACCAATCTTCTTACGGCGATGACGAGAAAATGATAAAGGTAGTTTGGTGGGGAGTTACTAGGGCAGTTATTTTTTGAAGATATCGGAGATATCGTATTATATCGTTCACTCGTATTAAACATCGAGAGTTCCCGAGTTCGATTTAAATGCTAAAATCTTATTATGCCTAGATGACGGGGAACCCTGAGGAAACATTAAATAAGCGCATTCGTTAAGATTTTGAGCTCTTGGATTTGAGTGCTAGAGCAGAATCACTCAAAATAATCTCACCGAGATAGAATACCAGATTCCACGACGAGAAAACCCGAAATCGATTTAAATGCTCGAAGCTTAAAATACCAAGATAGCGATGAACTCTGTAGATTCATTAAATATGGGCATTTGGTAGGAATTTGAGCTCTGGAATTTGAGTACTCGAGCAAAATCACCGAAAGTGATGTCTCCGAAGTAGAATACTTCGGGGTTAGATTTAAATACTCAAAGCATAATCTGCCTAGATATCGGAAAACCCTAAGGGAACATTAAATAAGCGTATTCGATAGGTGTTTGAATTCTGGGATTCGAGTGCTCGAGCAGAATGATATCTCCGAGGTTAATTACATTGTCCTGCTAACTTATCTTAAACTGGCAGGACATTATATTTTCTTTTTAATATACTAGCACTTAATTTTTCGTTTGGGCATTTAAAGAGCACTCAAAAAACACTTTAATTTCTAGGTCTCATTGAATTCTGCTCACTTTGCCCAGCCAGCTTAATTTGTGGGCTATTAAGGCTGAGGGTAGAGTCGGCAAGGAAAGAGGGTTATATAATCGAAAGTAGCTGACTTCGAATTTTCCTTTTAGCCGTAGTATTTGAGTTATCTTTTGCGAGGAATTTCGCAAATGGACGGTCAAGGGAAAGGGTAATGAGTGGTCTAGACTATGGTTTCCTTTGTAGCATACTTTTCCTGTCACATGAAGTTTGGTTTTCGACGTTTAGTACAGAACTTCTGGATGAGATGATGCGTGGTTTTAGAACTGACTGCCCAGCTTAGATTAGAAAATCGTGGCTTAAAACTACTCCTAGAGGGAAGTGGAGCAAATTATAGAATAACTACTATTTACACAACAAAAAGTTCTCTTTTTTTAAGACGTCAATGGAGAAACGACATGAAAAACACCTCAAACGAAGATTTTTTTCATGAAAAACACAAGAAAAGTGTCCAATCATTTTTGTTGAAATGGTTAACCAGCCTATCCTACCGGCTGCGCCAAACAGGTGTTAGAATACAATTTTTGTCTTATCCTGGCAGGATCGCCACTGTGCCTCGATAAAAATACAAAACTATCAGCATTGAATTCTCGTGTACTAAACTCGTCTAACAAACTCTATCCCTTTCTCTATCGTCTCCTTAAAAATCTCGTTTATCTGAACGCGATTTATTTGTAATAGACAATCAACAGACGAAATCCGTTCTTCTCCTCGCAACCATTTCGCGTCCCTCATTTCCAGGCTTAAATTCGCTCGAAAAAGCCTCAAATAAGCCACTCCTCAGTTCTCCATCAGTGCCGCGCCTGTACAAAAAATTCGAATGCAAAAACGTCGCGGCTCGGGACAATTCGAACAACGCTTCAATTAAATCGCAGCGCCTCGCTGACATGCAGATGTCGCCCTGGTAGCATTTTTTCTGCCTGTACGATTTGTTTCGCGAGTCACTCGAAATTCTCTTTGCGCGCAAAGTTTCTCGTTTCGCGAAACGATTCGCCTTTTGGGACACGACGAAACGCGTCTCGTTACGCAGCATTGTTCGACGACGAGACCATTGTTACCCGCTGTATTCTTGGGCCTCTCTCGGTACACCAAATTTCCTTTCGCCTTCAGCGCCCCCTCCAACACCCCCCCCCCCCTCGACAAACTTATAATACAAGCGCTATTATCATACTTTGTCATTCACGTTAGCGCATATTCCATGTATAATGCGGCAAACGATGAACCTTCTTTGTCGATGTTTAAGATCACGTCGTTGGCGCTGCAAATGTTTCATTCGACACCGATTGATAAGGAAACGGTTCGCGTTACGGGTGATCCGGTCAAGCGAAAAAAGCCTCAGCTTTGTCGTTTCCCCGATGCGGCGATAATTGCTTCGGGCGATTGTTCTCCGAGTGGGACTTGAGACGAATTAATCGGCGAAAAAAGGAAGACAGCGGTTTTTAGGTTAGGAAACGTGATACTCGGGGAGATTCGAACAGTTAAGGAATCCTCCAATAATCCGTATAATTTTCCGCTCGAGTTACTGAGATCAAAATCACTTCTTTTTTGTCTAGAAGTTTACTCTGATTTTCTCATTCCGATAACGATATGTAACTGCCCTACAATCGTGTAAAATGCGAGTCATCCAATTCTTTCAATTTGATTTACTCGAATGACAAAAATGCGTACGCAGAATTGTAGACCGACAAAAAAAGAAGAATCGAGGCGAAGCTACTTTCATTTTCCGCGCGGCATTATGAGGAAAATAATTGTTTTGCCTCGCGTCTGCTTTTGTTTGCAAAACGTCGCCGTTTCTGTTTGTTTTCGCGAGTGCGTAATTCTGTACGCGAATAGAAATGACTGAGCCGCGCTTCCGATGACACAACTTGACGCTTAACTTAATCCCGATGAATTTCGCCAAACAATCCTGCGGGTTCTTCGTCCTTTTCCTTCATCCACAATTCTCCCCTGAATTACACCTGAATTCGAAAAATCGAAAGACATGAAACATCTCAAACGAAGATTTTTTCATCAAAAAGACACGAAAAGAGTTCAACCATTTTTGTCGAAGACACTTTCTTTTCCTGTGTAGGGATCCAAAATCGCAGCAATCCTGGCAGGATCGCCACTGGTTCAGAAAAATGGTTCAGAAAAAAAATTCGTTGACCCAAATTCGAGTAATTCTGCGCCGAACATTTCGTCTTGGAAATGTAAATAACGGCCGCGTTCCGGTGAAATTTGCGGTTAATAGCGCTAATCTTATCGGGGTACGCGACAAAAAGCACAACGAATGGTAAAGCGACGCGATCGGACGGTGTCGCGTGACTGGCACAATAAACGCCGCCAACCGATGATATTTACGTAAACAGTACGCCAGACACGCCAATGCTTCGTGATTGACTGGCACTCTCTCTCGTCAAGCAAAAATATCGACTTCTCGATGGCGTCTTCGGGGTCAACGCATTTCCTTTAAACGAGAAGCCGATAATCAGATATCCCGTAACCACCCTTTTTCCATCCCTCCTTCAGTCCGAAATTTATTGCAGTTTGTTTGAGTTTTCGGGGATTCTTATATCAGTGTGGATTCAGTTAAAACAGTCCTCTATTTAAACTTAATTTTCAGATACTGAGATTGTCTAAAATATCACTTTTTCTGTGAAATTGTTCATTCAAGCTGTGGTTTTAATGAAAAACCTGTTAAGTCATATTTTAGTACAAGGGAATTCATTGCTGAATTCCCTTTTTTGTTTTGTATTTTTGTTTTGTATTTTGTTTTGTATTTTTGTGTTTGGTATTTTTGTTTTGTATTTTGTTTTGTATTTTTGTATTTTGTATTTTGTTAGTATTTTGTTTTGTATTTTTTTGTATTTTGTTTTGTATTATTGTATTTTGTATTTTTTTTGTATTTTGTTTTGTACTTTTGTGTTTTGTATTTTCGTTTTTTTATTTTTTTGTTTGTTTTTTTTACCGAGTTTTGTATTTTTACCGAGGCACAGTGGCGATCCTGCCAGGATCGCTGCGTTTTTGGAGAAATTTGGTAAAGGATAGAGATTTATATGTTTTTATGTATATTTACATTCAACTACGTGGAAGAGCTCTTATCTGAGTTCAAATTAGGCAAAACGTAACTGGTTAAGGGTCTTTTTTTAGAAGAATTCAATTAAGAGAATCTTTTTGAGAAAAACCAAGTTAAGTGGAAAACAAATACAATATTTGTAAATTATACGTGATTTTCTACCTTCATTTTATATTAAAAATATAGAATGAAGGTAGAAAATCACGTTGAAATCAAGGTAGAAATCACTTCGCCTTTAATTTGAGTTTCTCTCGAAATTTCTCTTGCGCTTATTTACAATCAGTTACAAAATTAGTTGACATTTGAATGTCGATATGTATTGCACTCGAAGTTGCAGTCTTGCAATGCAAATATGTTCACACAGGACTGCATATCTTTACAGTTAAAATTGAATCTCACGCCTTACAATACAAACTATAAATTATAGTTCAACGATAACAATTTCCTGTCAGTGTATGAAATTAAAGTTTATTTCCTTGATTTTTCAAAGTTTGGCATAATAATCTAGGATGTATACTTTAAAAAGCACTCTAAAATAACTATACTTTTCACAATGCAGATCACAACAATTTTGTATCATGAATAAAAGTTCAGCTATACTTATAGTTTACCAATTCTATTACACTGAGAGAAATTTTTGTAACCATTTCTAGAATTTCGTGTAACAGTTACTAGAAAAATGTAACAAAATGAGTTTTCCCTTCATTCCTAAAGTTTTTGTAAACGTTACCAAAAATTGTTTATGAATAATTCATTTTAGTTTTTAAAAAGAAGTTTTGATAGGAATTATTGTAAAAGTTTCAAAAACTCTAGTAATGAAGGCAAAATTCAAATTTCCCAAGAAATTTTCTCAGTGTACCAACACATCATGGTTCTGGTACCTATTTAGATTTTTCTCAGCGCATAAATATGACTTTGGACATACACATTGGAGCACGACGAATCCGATTGCGAAACGCGACGTAATCCGCAACATTTCGACGTCGACGGAACAAAATGTGCTTGGCATTCGCAGCCCTTCTAACGAAATTCTGTCTCGTTTGTTTCAGGTGAGTGCCAAGGCAAAACGCAATTGTTCGCCACGGGTGAGTTGTAAGCAAATTTTGAACGTAAACGTTTGCAAAGCCGGCGCTCATAAACGCCCAAATTAATTACAATCGCAACTTAAAATAACGCCCCCACGTAGTCGCGCGATTAACGCCGTCTCCCCGACCCAAAGCGCGCCCGCCATTCAGCCAGTTTAGTCGCTTTGATGTCACCGCGCGACGCTGCGATCCGTTTCTGCATTGCGCCTTTTTCTCCGTCGTTTCCAGTTCGAAACAAAAATTTCGCTCAACTTCAAAAGCGAGAAGACAGTGCGACCCTTCTCGTCACATTTTGCTGAAATTTCGAATATCCTTTTACAGCATTCGTTGAGCTGCAGACAATTTCAGCAAATATGGCGAAAGTACTGTACAGTTTTTTCATGAAAACTAGGCTGGATTTTGAAAAATTTTCTGTAGAAGGAGAACATTTCACCTTATAAAGTGAAATGTAAATTATAAAGAAATTTATATTTCTTATAATTATTTGTTATAAAGAAGTTTACATTTCTTTATAATTATTTGTTATAAAGAAATTTACATTTCTTTATAATTATTTGTTATAAAGAAATTTACATTTCTTTATAATTATTTGTTATAAAGAAATGTAAAGAAGGCATTACTTTCTGTATAACAAATGTATATAAAACTGTAGAGGAGACTTTTTAATTTTATGAATTATAAAAATGTTTATAACAATTTTTTATAAAGCGGGTCGAACTTCGAAGAATTTGATAAATCGAACAGTTCGGAATTGTCATCGAGTTCCCCTCCCGCTTGCCGAAATGTCAATCGAACATTCGTCCTCGTGAAAAACTCGGTTGACAAATCGGAAATCCGGTTTCCTTTTTTCACGGCGACTGTTTCCGAAACGCACTTCCGGCCGCCTCGCGAACTCGGTTATGAATTACAAGCGCGCTTTTACGACGCAAAGGTTGCTCTTTTTCATCGGGCCGTCGTAAAACGCCGCGCTCCATCCGATATGAAAACGTACGCGCCGCGGAAATGAGAAATCGGGCGCATAAAGGACGCTTTTGCGGGCGTAAAAGGCACGCGGTGCTTTTCGATCTTGTCTCGATTTCCTTATCGGCCGGAGCCGCGCCTTTGATCTGCCCTCGCCCGCGGAGCCGATGACTCGTAAAACCAGCGCCGGCCCGCACACGCACTCGCGAGTACATTTCCGCGGAATCCGATTTACATGCGGGATCGACTATTTTCGGTCCTTTATGCGAACGCGAAGTGGATCGAAATGGATCCGACGAGCAAAAACGGCGACGTTTTTTTACTCCGAGTCATTTTCGGAAGAAAAAGGTCGCGCCAAGGAAATCCGTTTTTCCACTGAGCAAAAGACTTTTTGCGCGTGCTGTCAACGCTAAGGTTCTCTCGGGAAGAAAGGAGTGAAAGAGATTTTGGACAACTTTTAAACAACACTCCGAAAGCAGTCCGCTAATGAGGGAAATATTCCAATTATAAGTGGATTTTTCAGATGATTTTGTTCCAAGCATACTTTCTTTTACAAAAATGATAAAATCAAAAAGAAAAAGTAATTCGATCCTGGCAGGATCGCCAAAATGATAAAATTTTCAAAAAGAAAAAATTCCTGGCAGGATCGCCAAAATGATAAAATGTTCAAAAAGAAAAAATAATTCGATCCTGGCAGGATCGCCAAAATGGTAAAATCTTAAAAAAGAAAAGGTAATTCGATCCTGGCAGGATCGCCAAAATGATAAAATCTTCAGAAAGAAGAAGTAGTTCGATCCTGGCAGGATCGACAAAATGATAAAATCTTCAAAAAAAGTAATTTTCCGTTTACTTTTTAAAGATTTCAAATCCTACTGGTGAAAAAATAATTCGATCCTTGCAGGATCGCCATTGGGAATTTATATATCAAAAAAGAAGACGAATAATTCCTTTTTTTTAGATTTTATCATTGTGGCGATCCTGCCAGGATTCTCCTCAATGACGTTGTCCGAATTTTGTTCACAATTTAAAAAAGTAGCTTGTTTGCCAGGGAATTTAAAAGACATACGAAGCTTTGTGAGATTACAGATTTTTATTGACTTTTTTTAGGGAACGCTCAAAGGAAAAAAGAACACTTGCCACCACTTTCAAAGTGATGAATGTTTCATTGCTAAAATTGGCCGATATAGTGACCGAAATGCGACCGACCATAATTTCTCGCCAATTCAATTCAAAAAACGTTTTCACCATTTTTCTCAATTTGTCGATCATCATTATCGAAATCCTCGCACGCCGAAAACGGTCATCCGAATAACCAAAAGCCCGTCATCAATTTCGCGCGCCAGTAAACCGTTTATTTTAATTGATCAAATGACTGTTTTAATTAGCGTGATAAACGCAAGTAAACGCGCCAATTTTCGATCGGTCAGAAACTTTCTTATCGAATGTTTGGCGCAAATTGTGTCGCTCGCGAAATCGAATCGCACGCCTCATCGAATTATCCGAACTGTGACTCGGATTTCCAAACGAGAATCCGCGTGACACCGGCGGTGTCTTAAATATTTCAACCAGACTGATTGACAAGTGCGTGCAATGGTTGTTTTTCGCGACAACAGAAAAAATTGCGAAAAATCGTAAAAACTCCGAAAACCGAATTACTGTTCGGGTCGTTGATTAATTTCTATGTTGCCCGTTATTTTTACCGAACAGTTTTAACGTTCTTTTTTTCCCGAATTTCATCAAATTCGCTAATTGAATTCACGCAAACGGGTAATTGGAATTTCGACATTAAATTCGTCACTCGGCAACGAGAAGTCGAACTCTTCCCTTAGGCGATTTGACAATAAAAATAGCTCGCTCGCAAAATTTGAACATTAATTATCAATTGGACGAAAAATGGTCGGATCTGATTAAAAGTGTCCGGAAATCGCGCGGCGCCGATGCAAATGTTTCGCATTTTGCGGGACCGCCGACCAAAGAGCGGAATAACCAGGGTCAGGATGACGCGAATATTTCCGGTGTCCACAAGTTGCCGCCGAATAACATTCCCCGAGCTCCGAAACTCGGGTCGCGCTTATTAAAACAGTTAATGAACACCAATAATAACAAAAGCCGGTCGAGTTGCAAGTTGCCGCGCCGAAACTACGACGACGCCGAAATATCCGCAGAATGCTTTGAGTGCCACCAAAAATCGAACTATGACGTCTTTCCTCCACTCGGACCCAAAGAACGCAGAAAAGTGGATGTCCGAACTTATTCTGAACGTATCCGCTCGTTTCCGCGCCACCTTTTGTTAGGGGCGGGAATTACGCCCCCCCCTCACCCATTTCCACCCCACACCCCTCCTTCGTCCCATAAACCGATGCATTTCCGTGGGGGGTGCCATAAACCGAGACATAAAGTGGCACCGGCTCGTAAAACGCGTTTACAGGGCGCCCTTGGGCAGCGCCCTCTACGAGAGGGCAGCGCCATCTACGGGGTCGCGTTTCGATTGGTTCGAGTCGCGCGTGCATAATTACAAAAGAGACGAACGGTCCTTCGCGACACGCTTTTGTGCCTTTAACGACTGGCGAATAACGTTGGCAAGGGCTGACGCGGGGGGAGGGGGAAGGGGGAAGGGGGGGGTACGAGTCCTCGCGTTTTACTGCCCGCGTCGTTCGTGACGACCTCATGTCCGAGCTTTGTTTGCGGCGCGTGCTTTGCATACCAACAAGCGCCGGTTTCAATTCAATTTGAATTTCCCGCCGAAACTGCGCTAACATCCTGGACAGTTTGTTGGATTGCTACGATCAAATTGCGATCGTCAAGTTGAGCTTTGTGTCGTGTTTGTTTGGACGTTCCGGCAAAAGATTTGTAAGCGGACACGTGGGAAGCATTCGGAAAAAGCTCGTTCCCCGCAGTTTTAGGACTCCATATTGGAAGCGCCATGTTGGATTGTGATCCAACCTAGATAATAGATTGATCTACGCCCATGGGAAGTTTTTGAAAATGTTACAAGTTGTGGTATTGATATGTTTTAAAACGCGAAACTTAGGCCACGTTCTCATGTGAATGAAGGGGTGTAGACGCCATCTTGGATTGTGATCTAACCTAGATAATACTTTCATCTACGTCCAGGGGAAGTATTTGAAACTGTTTTGACAAAGTTTTTGAAAATTTCACAACATGTTACGGAATTGATATGTTTTTAAACGCGAACCTTAGGCCCCGTTCTCATGTGAATGAAGTTACACAAGGCTCATCATGAAATTACGCAATGAATGTGTAATTTTGCACATTAAATCTTAAATTCGTACAATCAGATGATCTTCCCAAAATTGTTTCTCCCATTACGAAGCTAGTAAAACCTTGACCCTTCGTAGTGGCGAACTTAAAAAAAGGCGGGAAATTCAAAAACTGATTTACGCGGGTCCAACAAAACAATGGTGACAGCAACAAATCTTATTCCCTAGCCACGATTTACGTGTCGAGTTTTCGGGAAGGAAGTCGAGCGTTTATCATTTCGCAGGCCAACAGATAACGCCGGTCGCATTCGATTGGTTATCGGAGGCGTTGTTGCACTCACTGTGCCTGATCCAACTTTTCGTCCGCGACTCCGACCGCGAAGATGCTATCGGGCCGCGATATAAGCGCGCCATAATTGCCCGCGGAAACTTCGCCTAACTTGCGCCGCGCGCTTCGTCACGTTACTAATAAATTCGTTATAATCACTCGCTGTCTAATAATTAATACTAATTATTATTAAGTTCCCGCAATTATTAATTGGAGCGCGCTTTCCGCGGGTTTTAGCGGCAAATTCGTTACGGGCCTCATTAAAATTTTCTTTCTTCAAATTGCGTTCACCTTTTCCCATTCAGTTACATCAAATTTTAACAGAATGGTTCTCACAGGTGGCGGTGGATTTCAATTTTTATTGCGCAACTTTATAGAAAGCCATCTACATTTTGAGACTATAAAGTCTGAAAAACCAATATTTTTGAGCATTTTAATTTTAAGGCTAGGTTTTAAGGTTAAGCAATTTTAAGGTAATTTAAGGTTAAGTTTGACTGCAATTTAACCTGACCCAGGGGAGATGAATGTTTTGGAGGTTAGGATCTCTTTGTTTGGTCTAATAAGTGGCGTTATATGGATGTAAATTGTAAATAATAAAACCAATATCATGCAATTGTTGCGTAATGCAATTTGTTGAGGTTATGTCGCGTAATTCCGATAAATGTTGGTTATCTTTCAGAAGGTTTCGCGACGTCGCGATCGACATAACGAGAGCGCACTTGTGCGACTCGTCTTATCGATTACTTTGCGAAATGTCAAAACTCGTTACATCTCTATTAATACCACGATATCGTTCTGACCGCGTGAAAAAGACTCGACCCGACGCTCGCGATCATTCCGACAACGTGATAATATTATTAAACAAGCAGACTTACTATTCTGGGTGGCAGACGTGAAGGTCGGTTATCGATTGAACGCCCAATCCATGCCGACAGCCTGTAATTGATTAAAACCGAAAAGAAATGATTCGACGGATTGGCACGGCTCTTATGCTGATTTTCTTAGCACGATTGTGGGTAAATTAGGTTAAATGGCATCTAATCGAAAGTTATGCGAGGGTAAATTAGAAAGCCAGAAATATAAACCGATGAAAATCGAACATCGGGATTTTTTGCGCTAAAACAAAAATTATTTTATTTATTTATAACAAATCATATATAGTTATAACAAATCATTTGTTTAAACATTAAAAACAATTTTGCCTCTCCGGAATCCGCTTTGGTCGATTTATTCAAATGTCGATAAACAGTCAGAGGTTCTTCACCAAGAATTTAAACACGAGGAAACATTGTCGAATGTTTCATTCTATCTAATTATTTGATTGAAAAGTCAGCGATGGCAGCAGAAAAAGAGATAAAACCGAAACAAAAATCGTTCCAATCGCGGCGATAAAGCCATTACACAGCAACGATTGCGCCGGCTTATCTTTCAATTAACGCCGATAATAAGCCATTAATCCGCGCGGCCGGCAAAAAGCCGGCTGCAATATCGTGTGAAAGCCGCGACGAAAATAAAAGGCGCGCGTAATCCTTCGGCATTCTTGCCCGCGGCCGGCGCGCGTGTACACCGGCCGAGATTTATTTTGCGACTTCGCTTTCACACCTGCGCGGCGACTCGTGAAACTCATACGTTCCTTACATACCGAGCAGCGCTTGCAGCGCCCCCTCCGCGCGCCAATTTTCTGGATAATTGAAATTTTTCTTCCCCGTCTTGTGCCAGTCAACTCCCTCGTAAACTACGCGGGATTCCGCGAGCGCCGAAGCACAATATCACATGACGTCTTCATTTTTTAGTTCAAGTATTTGAGTAATTTTCAACCCTTTACAAGAAATTGTGATCTTTTTGCCATTTCGATTTTTAATCTGAAATAGACAGTGGAGAAAGGTTAGGTGATTCAACGTTTTCTTCAGTGGCTAACTCTAGAGTCACAGACATAGGTTTTCTAACTAAAACAGATTGGGGTAATAACCCTAATAGACATGAAACGTGGAATCCACGAGGAATATACGTGGATAAACATTCGAACGAGGATTCAACGTAGATTCGGCGTCGAATCCATGAGATTTAGTGGTTTTATCTGTTAGGGAAGTTACCCCAATTGTCAAAAGTTATCTAGATTGTCGCAGTGGCAATCCCAGGATTGCCACTGCGACAGGTCACAGTGGCAATCCTGGCAGGATCGCCATTGTGACCTGGTGATTGTTTTATCTCATCTCAACTTTGGACAGATATATTCGTATTTCTACTGCAATTTTTTCTCCATGGTAGAACTAATGATCAGATTTCGTTTATATAGTGAAAAATGGTCTGAAGATTAAAAATGTTCAGTTCCCATTAATTGTTTTCATTCAAAAACAAAACGCGCCAACTTTCGACGGGTCGAATTAGTCGGTTTCGGGTCAAATTTAATGGCTCCTCTATATTCGACCCGACCGGCCACAAATTTTGCGCGCACGGCGCAAAATATTCGCGAATCGGTCCCGCAGGAATCGCCTTTCCCTTTCCGCGACTCGCACTGCCAAGACAATCAATAATGCATGCGCCAAATTTTCATCTTCGCGGGCTCATGCGTGCATAATAAGGCGATAACTCGGCCCGGTCATCGACGAGCTCGGGCCCCTCGGGACCCCTGTTTTCCCGCGTAAATTGCCCCCGAAAATCGCTATTTTTCAAACTTTGCGCCGCTCGTTATATTTCGTTCACCCCGACGACGCTTTTTCCGGCAGAGCTAAGCGCGTAATTATGCGACGAAGCAGCGTTTTGCGCGCGTCCACCGACCGGATTACGCGGATCATTTTTCTTGGGCAAAACATAATAAGGGACGGAGGCGCCGGAAGAAATGAATAATAACGCGCCGAAGACAGATTGCGCGGCGACTCATTTTTCAATTTGCCGACCAAATTGGGTGGCCGATGTTGTTTCCGGCTTTTTGTGCAACCTGTTTGATTTTCGAGTTAATTTATTGGATAAAAGACTGGGCTTTTCAGTTAGGCAGGTTTTCAATTTTTTCGATGAATTTGGTTTTTAATGGATGTTGATGGAGCGGTTAAAAATTCATGATCATGGACGGTTCTAAGTAGTCGATGTATGTCGATGGAAATTTAACGGCGATTGAAAAACGATTGTTAATAATAAATGTTGCTGAGTGAGTAATGAAAGGAAAATTGGTCATAATAAATGGACAATGATCAATGGTGAATTGGGAGTTGTAAAAAGTTATCGATGGAAATAATTGTCGCAAATTAAAGATTTGTTACGGACGATAAAATTCTCTTTTCAAAAAAAATTTTAGATATCGAGATATTTCGAAGAAGTTGAGCAAAAAGGAACGATATTTTTATCGTGATCCTTTCGTTCGAAAGTCTTTATAGTTTGAGTTTCTCAGGATCAAGACACGATAAACTGAGATGGAGCATTATTCAAATTCCCGAAAAAATTTCGGTAATTTTCTCGAGAAAAATTTGCTTTTTCAATTTGCACGATCCTTTGATTTTATCTCCTGAACGACATTCTCATTCGAATTCCTTCAAAAATATCTCAAATACTCACATATACCCACCCAAAAACTATATCAAATATGCCTAAATGAATTCCTGAAAAAGTTGTAATATAAACCCCAATAAATTCCTCGAAAAATGTGTCCGCGGGAAGTCACCCTAATCTATTTTCACCTCTCCGTCGGCGCCACGAAAATATCCCCGCACAATAGGCTCTATTAAAAATCACGAAAATCGATCCCGCCGAAAATACGCGACGCTTGAAAAAAGTTCCCTCGTTAAATTTGGATCGGCTAAAAATATGGCGTGCGCGACCTTAAATAATTGCGCCCGGCGAAAAACCTTCGGCCGCAATTCTAATTCCAATTGGACCACGAAATCCCGGCAGATGGCGCATCGTAAAATCCGTCTTACGCGGCGTAAACTCGCGACTGGTTTGTTTTTGGTCGCGCTGATCTCCTTGTATCCACAGTGGGGATCACACAGGCGCCTTGCGTACACAAACCCCCGAACCCGACGGCGCCGTCGTCGGTACTATTATCATTATCATTATTATTATAAGGCAGTTGTTTGCTCATACGCCGATATCGTCGACAATTTCGGCTTGTTTTCGCACTGCGTGTTACGAGGCTTAACGCCGACCTCGGGCCAAAAAACGGATGTTTATTCGTCGACTAAGTTCAGTTAGGTTAGGTTAGATTCATCGTCAGCTATAGAAGAATGAAAAAATAAAATAAAAAAAAGATTTCCTTCATGATCCTCTAACTATTTTTTTATGAACATCCATTTGTCAATGATATTAAAGTTTTTCTCACTTTAATATCATTGCTCAAAAACTGGTACTTGGGTTCTAAAAGCCAGGTTAGGTTTCACAGCCTAAATTGTCAATTTTCCTAATTGTTCTTCTTTTATCATAATTCTTAAAAACATTTCTGAATCAGTTTTTCTACTTAGTAAACTTAACCGAGGTTAAACCCAACAAGACCTAAATACTCTGCTCTAATTTTTGTTGAAAACGATAAAACAAATGTTATTTCGGAAAAACCCCAACCGAAATGAATCCGAGGAAGTGACGACGATTAATTAGCGCCGTTTCGTTGTAGTTTCCCGGACGAGGGGTATTTTATTTTAATTAGGGATAATTGGTATGCGCCCGGGGGCAAAAAGAAGGCGCGAACAATTGAGTTGACGCAGTCAAACAGACGTGAAATCCATTGCACGTGTTCGTCGCGCGGAAATAACGAAAGTTAAAGGAACAATTAAACTCGTTCGAGTGTCGATCGGATCGTCGCGTTGTCGCGCCAAGTTCTCCTTACAGTTTCAGCTTACTTATGCCCGGGAGCTGTTCCTTAATAAGGCTACGAAGACGCTGTTTCACGTCCCGCGCTGGCACGCTTTTTATTTCACTCGGATATTGTAATCGCGATCATTAATAGTATTTTCATCCTCGCAACGAGACAAATTGCGACGACTTTATTGTCTGTTGCAGTGCGAATCTGACGACGCTTAAGTAGCGCGAGTCAGCCAGTAGTACAACGAAGTCTTTCTGGTCTTTTTCTGGTAAAAAAGTCGGGAAGAGTTCGACCGAGTTGTGAAAGGGTTTTGAGTTTAAAAATAATGAAAAAGTGAACTTTAAGCAACTTTCAGGACTTCGCGAGTGAAATCGATGAGATTTTTCATTGGGTCTGACCATATACTGGTTCTTACTACTTGCTAATATTTCTTCCGGGGAGGAAGTTGAGTTATTTTAGGTCACTTTGTATTATAAGCTTGGAAAATGTGACTTTGAGCGTATTACAACATTTTTTATTTCGAAAATTGAAAGATAACCTAAAATTGTGTGCAATGGTAACTGTTATGTTGACGTCATTGCGAAAACTGGTACACAACTTGTTCTTCTAATTTTGTTACAATTGATTAAGAAATAATTAACAACTGAAAAGGATCGGAAAGGGCATTCAGAAACAGTCCCCGAATCCCGGTAACAAGTTGGCGCTCCCGCCGGCTACATTGGAAACGTGTACGTCGCGTCATCCCCGATCACGTAGCGGCCGCTTATTTCCCGAGTTCGTCGAGTAATCTTGAACGGACGGGAATTCGGGCATCGCCTCATTAGCTGCGGGGATTCGCCTTGATTAGTCAAATTTCGGTCGGATTAAACGACCAACTTTTTATCCGCAAACCGACCATAATTAAATTCCAAAAATAGTTAAGGGCGCATACAAGGCCGAAAAATGACTTTTACAATTTTTTTTCGAGTAGAAGGAAATGGTTTACAGGTCTGGGCTTTTTTAACACTTATCAAACATTGAAATCGTTGAAATAATTTTTTTATTAAAAAGTTACAAATTGCAGCTACCAGATGGCGCTGTCGGCATGTCGATGGGGTTTTTGCCAATTGCGGGAAAAATAACGCCTGATAAAAAGGCGTTGTCATTAATAGTTGTTATTAATTGTTATTAATAATTGTTATAAATAATTATGCACTCTAGACATTCATGTGTTCTATACGATCTAAACTCTGTAAAAATTCAAAAAATTACGACAATTTTATCTCTTTTTCATCCAAATGACCCTGTAAAAAAACTAGGTCTAACATTAAAAAAAATTTAGTGTCTTCCCTCCCCCGCCTTCGTCCCGCAAATCGTACAAGCTTGACGTATATGATTGGTTACCGATGACAGGGGCGCGGCGGCGGGCATTCATATAGCGACAAAATGTACGGTCGTCGCGAGACGCGTAAATCAAATTTAAAAATCCCGAGCGGGTATCCCGAGCTGACGCGTCGTCGGTATAAATACGGCGGATGAAATAGCCCAAAGAATGGCAGCGCGTTGTCCGCGGCGGTCCCGGGAGTGTCGTTCCTAACTGCAGTCCCGTCGGCCTCTTTCCGTCATCCGATGCCCCCGGACTCGTAAATCGAATCAATGCGAGATCGTAAAGTACTCGAAGAACATAAACTGCTCGCCGCATCGACAGAGGGCGCCACTGGCCAATGCTAGTGGCGTCGTAACTTTGCTTTGCCGCCCATTCGTCATGGGCTTCTAACCTCAAAATGTTGACCCACTTGAAATATGACGAAAAATTGAGGGACGAGTGAGGTTAGGGTGGCAAAGCTAACCTAAATGTCGACGGTTTTTTCGATTTAACGCGGAAAACGATGCGAAACTGAAACGATTTGGATTTAAATAAAAAACTGTAACCGTTGTGGCGAAACGGGAATATTATTAATAATCGACTGCGTTGTCGGAGAGCGATTTTTCGCCCGAATAATTGGTAACGTATTTGGTTTCACAGGATCGTGGGTTAATGGACGCGAAGCTCGAATGAACGGTTCTTCGCCGGCCATTAATTTCGCGCATTTTTGATGGGTTTACAACGCCGGTCGAAAAACGTGCAATATTCGTTTGTTAATCAAAGGCAGGCTCGAATATTTTGAATAATTTATCCGGCGTAGCAACGTTCCGATTTTATTCAAACATTCATTCATAGAATTACGTTGGGCGCTATTTTGAATATCTGAATAATTGAATGCAAGTTAAGCGGGATTTCGTAACGGTTTCATTGAATTTTATATGCGTGCATTTGAATACGTCGTGTGCACCGACAAGGTCGTTATAAACACCCCGGATTAAGGTTATCTTAATCTCCGCTGATTGGGATGCCGTTTACCAACGATTCCGCGGGAAACACGACTTACTTTCCACTGAATGTTTATGCAGAACTTAATTCTTGTTGAGCGGTTTTGGTTAATCAAAGTTAAGAGTTGTATAACCAATCTTTAGACCAAAGTTAAACCAAAGTGTTTTGACTTGTTTGTATCACTGTCTTTTTCTAATCGCATTAGTTGAACTGCGACGCAACGATAAAAATCTTGCACAATTTCACAGGAAAAAATGTCATTGTTGGATTTTGCATGGACTCCGTGTTAAAATAACATGAATTCTAACCTTACCCTCGTAATGTTGGTTTTACGGTGTTGAACTCTAACGTTAAGGTTAGAACTACCATCTTATTATCCCAGTTCTTCAGTTCTTCCACATCAACTGATGTTTTACATCAGACAAAGGATTACAGCTCTCCATCCCAGTTACAGACTCTCGTACGCAAATCAGCTAATATCAAATCCAGTTCCGAGTTGCTATCCGGTGGCCCATCTACGTTCGATAATTCGCCGACAGAGGTCGCCGTAATTAAGCGCCATCTTATTTTTCACGCGTAAGCTCGTCGACATCGATAACTCGTAAGCGAAGATTTAACAGTGTGGCATTTAGAGCGGTCGCCGATGACGATTGCGCCGGTCGAACTTTTAATAGACTTGGAAGTAAAATCAATCTAAAAGTTAAATTAACGTCTCTTTTGCGCGCACCGCCTTGGAATAAGGTACGACTGTATTGATACAAGCCGCGGTATAAATAACACCGTTCTTACGAAATTACGTCTCGGCAACGGTAGCCGGATTAGTCCACCATTTAGGTTGCAAATTTGCGACGGATTGTTGACGCGATCGGATGTTTGACTTCAATTTACATGGCAAATGTCTCGATGGCCCCAATTGAGGTTAGTTAGTCGATTTTCTATTCTTCTAAAATTAACTGTAAATAAGTTCAAAGATCGAAGAAAGGCAGGTTTAGATTATGTTTTCTTTCGGTAATTAATTCTTTCTTTGGTCATTTTTAGTTATACGTCCTTTTTCAAATCATACATTGAAAAGTTTTTTATCGTTGCATCGCATTTCAACTAATGCGATTAGAAAGTGACAACGCTATGAAAAATCATCACATCTTCTAACACTGCATAGAACTATATTATAATATAGCTTCAAACACAGATCATGTATAATTGAACCTATAATGATTACGTTTTAATAAACGCTATGACATTTCGGGGTATTATTGCAATATCAATTAGGGTTACAATCAATTGACGGAGGGTCGCGGTGAAAATCCGGCGCGACAGTTAGTTCTTTTTTGGTTCGCATGTAACAGGGAGTAATCATGCAATGTTAATAAATTAATGATTATGAGATTACAACTAATTGAAGTTGAATGAATGATGGTTTAATGAAGATTGTCATGTCGCCGCACTCGAATTTGCATTACTGCTCGCAAATTACAAATTGCAGATCGTCAGGTCGAATTGATGGAATGTCTGATTTAGCGCTGGGTCGCTAAATCAGACATTAAGATGATCCGTTTAAAGTTACAAAGTAGGGCTAATGAAACGAGTTGTTCCGCCCATTGGACGGCCATTTCCGCGTCGTAAACGCGGATTAACCTAGCGAATTCGGCGAACGGACTCTGGGCGTTTATTTTGCGGGAATATTACGTAGGTAAGTGATTCAGTTCACGGGCGCCTGACTCGGAATGCCAATAGAATAATATAACGTACGTTCGACAGTAATATCTTGCTTATTAATGCCAAACGTATTCACTGACCGTAAGTGTTTACTCCGACGGTAATCTGAAATCCCTTCATGTAACGTTCGATCGGATTTTCCACTTACATTAATCGAACAGTAATCGCGATAATTGCGCGTTTGAGGCTGTTAGAAGCACAGGACAAAGGCAAAATGGTCCAAGGACAAATTGAGAAACGCATCACTGCGCCATCTGGCGGAATACGATAGATACCTTCAAAAACAGAACTTAGTTGAAAACGAGACTTTGCTAGAGGATAAGCGTCGTCGCTGGATTGGAAGGTGGATAGAAGGTGGAACTATGGTGTAAATAAGGTTTCCAGCAGGATTTTTGCTGGATCACTGGAACGCAAGTGAATATCATTCTCGGGAGGTGAGATCGGGCGCCCCCAGTCGGATCCCCGCCGAAGCCCCATTTCAATTTCCGGCCCGGCTAATTCCCAGATCGGAACTGACGGAAATAACGTCTAGCGGTAAATTTGTTTGCGACACCCGGATCTTCGTTTTCCGGGACTCTTCATTTCGACGATCGGATGGATGATCCACGCGCAATTTATCTCACGTCGACGTCAAATCCCTGAAAGACCCGAAAGAGATCAAGATACGTCGCGCGGGCTTCTTCATCCCCCGATTGACCCGGAACCTGTGCCGTCTGCGCCACGGATCAAGCGGCACACTTTTCAGGCTACAGGTGAGCCGGGATAAAATATTAAACGCGAAACGAGGTGGAAATTCGATACCGTCGAGCGCTTTTTCGACTCGGCCCATGCGCCTGCGAATATTCAATGGTCCGAGCAGGCTAAATTTTCGATGAGCCAGTGACGCGCGGCGAGCAATTCGCCGCGGCCAATTACGCGACGGAACGACGCCAGCGCCATCTGGATAATGGCGAAAAAATGGCGGCAACTTTCGGAAGCGAAGGTGCAGACGAACCTTATCTTAGGACTGTAAGAATTTTTCACATTGGAGGTTAAAACAAAAAAGAGAAGGGGTTCCAAAACATCAGGAGGCACGTTAGTGTCTCTGGCCAAGTACAAAAAAAACGAATATTCGAAAAAAATGTTTTTTGCCTAGAAATACATGTTAAAGTGTCACGGATACCCGGAAAAAAGGATCTGCAAAATTAGTTCGCGTTTTTGGCAAGCAGAAAGGTCGTTCTGTTTTGTATGTAAACTGGAATAATGTTTGCGACCTGAAGGTGATGCATTGCGGGTAATGAAATGAGCATGACGAGGTATAGGACTGGATCGATGGTGATTCGGCGTGGAGGAACATGTGAAAATTAACCGATACGCTTCATGCAGCAGAGGTCGAAAAATTCGGCAGCCACTGCGTCGAATTTCGCTATCGACTTTCTTATCTCCTAAACTCAAATCTCAACGCGGATTTTTACGATCTTTGATTGTTTACCGACGAGCAACGGTGGGGATTTATTTTTCGAATTTTTGCCGACTTGCATTCGCCGCTTCGGACTTTTCGTCGGTGTTTTTTCGCGCGCGGGATTGCCCTCGCGTGGCGCCCAACGTCGTTCTTCCCCGTCAGCGGACGAAATTGAATTGTTATTCTATTTTCGAAAGCAATTTGCAAGTGTTATCAAAAGTTTTCATGCGCCGCGTGGCCGCTTTGTCGAAGCACTTACAAGCTTCGTTCACGGACCCTGCATTCATCAGACAATTCGCGGATAGCGCCACCCGAAAATCCCGCCTTCATTTACTACCCATCGATCCGCAAATTTCACGCAATTTTCGTCACCTCGGTGAAACTCGGCTCGCTTCTCGTCGGAAATTGGAAATCGATGTTTTGGACGACTCGTCCACCAGTGCTCTCCTTTTTCCGCACTGTAAAACAGTCCGATCCGTCATTGTAATTTCGAGCAACCCTCGGAAAAAAGAGAAATGCATTATCAGGTTATGTAGTGACGAAAAGTTAGGTTAGTCCCGCGTAAAAAGTCGAAGCAACTCGTTCCCAAATGTCGAGCGACACAAGTAAAAAAGTTACAGCTGTCGCTCACGCTGACCCTTAAATTCCGAAATTCCAGCGGTCCCAAAGGTAGCATACATTAGCGCAATTTCTAATGAACCCTCAACGAAATTGGCCGAACGAAACAGTTCGAGACTTTTTACGTGAAACGAATCGATCTCCCGGGATCCGTCATCAGCTCAAATCATACCTCCAGCCGGACGAATAAAAGACGCCCTTCATTAGCATAAATTTCGACCTCCGAACCATAACGAGCCTCATGCTTGATGACAACTATTCCTTCCCTCGCGAAATTTTTAATATCACGCACCCCCACTCATTTTTCTTGAATCCTAACCTCCAAAATATCCCCATTACAAGGGTGGGGATGTTTTGGAGGTTAGGATTAGGATTCTTCTCGATTGAAACCTCGGGAAACAAAATACCTTCCTTCAGAATTCCTTCCTCAAAAGTAGACTCCGTTACTAGCAGCGATCGCCCTCATTATCATCGTCTTGCGACCCAACCGAGACTTCGTAACAAAGCATAATCGAAGACCGATTAATTATGGCTCAATAACATCGGCCTAATTACGGCGTATCCGAGTTTGCCGGCATCGCGAGGACCCCGTAGCAACGCCCTCTGGCGCCGACAAGACACCGCTAATTAGCGAATTCACTAAACCTCGCGAAATATCGTCGCTGCCAGCTCTAATTAAGGCAATAAAAGGGCCAGTCTCGCGGTCGCGATCGCGCCCGATAAACCGGCTGAACTTGAGCTAATGAACCCGAAAGCAGCTCGGCCCATTAATTACAACCCCGGCGCCTCCCCCGGTTATTAATTCTGCCGGGTCCCGTCCGTCAACTCGCCCCGTCGAACAGGCACGAGCACAATTTTGACGGCCGAATCCGGGATAACGTTTACGCCGCGTCGACGCAAATCTGACCGGGAAAACACGCCGCCTGTCGCTCGATGTGACGAACGACGATGAAACAAACATTGAGTAAACCAGGGAATAAGGAGACCGCTGTGTATCCTAACCCCTGCGTAATGTTGTAATTGGTGCGATGTCACATTGTGAGCTGTTTTAACCAATGATATCCATTTGAATCAGCCAATCAATATTGCGAAGAACGACCGACTTGTTGTTGCCATTTTTGCCCGCAGGGGTGGATCCTTATGCCGATGTCAAGTGACCCAGAACGAGGTGCGTTAGGGACCCCGGCGTACGCTTGTATTATTTATTTCCTGCGGACGTACGGATTACGGACTCCGTTTGATTCCGCCCGATCCCGCCCCATTTCTATTATCTCTCTGTCATTTGTTTGTCCGCGGTTGTTTTCCCGAGGCGCTGTGCCGTCGCAGGTTTTCCGCGATCGACAGGAGGTACAGATTCGAGTTAAAGAAAACGGTCGCCGGATATACGTCGTTTATTAATCTCGGGATAAAAGGTAATACGCGGAATCCAATAAGGTTGCCCGTGTCGCGAGCCGCAGTCGTCCGGGTTGGAGCGAGTGTTTGTTTAGAGACTAATTGGTTCTTGGGATGAAATTATTGGGAATTGCATTTCTCGGGGCAAAGGGTGGGATTTGAGTGGTCGCGGAGGAAACGAGTAATGTTGTTCTCTGATGTTGAGCTTTGATGTTCTTTTCCAAGGAAGCATCCTTGGAGTCATTTTTCGGCTCTTTAGTGTCAGAAATGAACGGGAGGTAAAATGCTGATGGACCTGAAGTGGATAGACAACTTGAAATACTGAAAGCTCCCGGAAAATTTATATAGCTTCCACCCACAACTCTAAATGCAAGTAACTCAAAGAGGTGTCTTGTTCTCTTCATAGAGATTCTAATTAGTAACTGCAAACCGAAGGCACATCACCAAATTAGGCAAAAAAACGCGCATTTTCAAGAGGGCCCTATTAGACTCTGGGATCTAGTTAGACTTTTGGATCTAGTCAAACTCTCCAAGTTGTAGTTAAACTCTCCGGAATCTCGTTAACTCTCTGGGATCTAGTTAGACTATATAGGGTCTAGTAAAACTCTTTGGGTTCTAAATGAACTCTCTGGGATCTTGTTAGACTATCTGGGGTCAAGTTAGACTATAAGGGGTCTAGTAAAACTCTCTTGGTTCTAACTGAACTCTCTGGGATCTTGTTAGACTATATGGGGTCTAGTAAAAAAGCTCTTTAGGTCCTAGCTGAACTCGCGAGGATCTAATTAGAATCTCTGGGATCTAGATAGACAATATGGGGTCTAGTAAAACTCTTTGGGTTGTAAATAAACTCTCTGGGATCTAGTTAGACTACCTAAGGTCATGTTTGAATACATGGGGCCTAGTAAAACTCTTTGGGACCTAGAAGAACTCTCTGGGATCTAGTTAGACTACCTGATGTCAAGTTGACTCTCTAACATCTTAGACTTCCTGAAGATGGTTGATCCGATGACCTATCGAATCAACCCTACGACAGATCGTCGAATAACCGACTCCTGGATTCCAATAAACATTTCCTTCCCTCCGAACAAACTTGCCAACCACACACAGTTATCCACAAACCAAAAGCAATCCTTCCTTCACCTTCAATTACCTTTCCCCCTCAACACCCCACCCCTCTAACCAGATTAGAAGAACGAAGCTGTGGACAAGGACAACGCGTTATTGATCTAGCAGACCTCGGAACAGCGGACGTGTCGTGGGATCAGTGGCGACCGACGTTTTCGTAATCCCTGCCGAGGAAGGCTCAGTGACGACCCTTAAACAATCGACGTGCCCGGGCTTACCCTCTGCCGTTGAGTCTTACCCGCGGATTTGGCCCGTTTGCTTAAGGATCAGTCGCGCCCGTTTTTCGTCCCCGCGCGCAAACACGTCGCAAAGATGTCGCTACCGGTGTCTACCCCGGATCAGCCCAGCCCCCGCACGATTTCAATCTCGCCGTTCCTCCCTCAGACCCCTGTCGTTTAATAAACCAACCGCTAGATGGCGTGGCAGCTCGGCCAAGTAATGCGGCGTTTTGGTTCCAGCTAATGCCTTCAATCGATGCCGTTTGCGCACACGTCACGTCCTCCTTAGACGAGCCACCCGGTGCTCTTTGATCAGTCATCTGGTATCCCTGAATTTGCGGTAATGACGTGCTCGCGGAAAGTAGTCGTCCCGCGGATTAGGAACCAATCTGCGAAATACACATCTCTCGAGGGCCTCCTTTAAAGTCGAGGAGATTATTATGCTGCGTCCAAATGTCCTTCTCTTCCTTATCCTCGATTTTTTTTTCTTCTACCATGTTTTGACGTTGACTCTTTCACAGGATTGGGGGGAGATCTCAATGATCGAAACCATTCCCGTCGGTTTGCGCTGGATTAATGCTAATTGAAGCTTCTTCGTTTTGTGTTGCAGAGAGGTAGCGACGAGCTTCTATCGCAAAGCGGTGCGGTGAGCAATGGCGCATCAATGAGTCCGCAACCACATCACACGTCGGACAACAATAACGACGCTAAAAAGGTAGGTTTGCTGACTGTCTGGGAAGGTGGTACTGGATTGAGGAAACCTGTGTTAGGTACATATCGACGCTCCTTACGAAAACTAGGACATCTCAAATCTTGGTTGAAGACTAGGACATCTCAAATCTTGGCTGAAGACT